>JAITYT010000330.1:3584349-3605575 GCA_025433975.1 Liostenogaster flavolineata
AGTATCTCGTTCGAGATGCGACTGCGTCGACGCAGCGAAGATCCAGCTTTCGTTTAAATCGCTGTAACTACGTACGTTGTCGACAACGATAAATATATTTTTGTTGTCATTTTGAGGTAGAAACATTAACCGTGAAATCTCGGTTATGAGGTGTCATTTTTTGTTCATATAAGTGCTGTTTAATAACAAAAATAAAATGAAACGAGATGAGTTTACATGGGAGTTTTTACAATTGATTTACTATCGAAATGACAACGATAACAATTCATCGAACTACGATGCTCTCCTTTTTTTTACTTCGGTCGATCGAGGTGTCTTACGGCAACCCTAAACAGTGTCAGTTCGTAACCGATCGTCGACGCGTGAACATCGGTGAAATAATACTCGTAATTCCACGCGTGTATTGTGTCGTGTCGCGTAGTGCAGTGCAATAAAGTGAAGTGTAGCGATGCGAAGTGCGATCGCGGGTGGAATTTCGAGGCGCTGGAACACCGAAGACCCGCCGACCAGTTGTCGCTTCTCCTGCATCTTCGATACATCGGGTAAGTGTGCATAAACTATATATAATTATATATGATTACATAAAAACCGTAATGTAATTTTGTGCGATATATTTTAAAACAAAACATGGCGTATTGACCAACGTCGCAATTTACACAATGATATCGTGTTCGTGTCGTATTCATTGTCTCGTTAAATCGGGTTCCTCGACGATAGCATTCCTTTAACTAGATTGTCTTTCACAGGCCGCTTCCTCGATATAACAAAATATAGAGAAGAAATCTTTCTTTCGATCGTTTAAACAGTAAATGAATTGGTTACCAAAGGATAGTCTTCGTTGAAATAAGTAGCTTTTGTTAAAAATCAAGATCTCTGTTCGATAATTTGCGAATAGTCTTACGACATAGATAAGTACGCTAATCCGAGTGTGTTCGTATAAACGATGCGGAATTTTTGTTTTTTGTTATTTTTTATTCTTTATTATCATTGCTTTCCCGAGGATCGCAGGCATCTTTGACATATTTATACGAGTATATTGCAGACGTTACGCGAAATGACGAATATAAACAATTATTTTTTTTTATGTTTATAATTTTCCTTAATTGTTCAAACAATAAACGAGTCTTTTGCAAAACAATAGTCTGCGCAAACAAGAGTCAAATCACAACAGCCATACAACACAACGACCTCCATATCCCACCAAGTACACGAATTGCTTTGTTACCGCAAATAATCATTTTTTAATCGTCGGAATTAATCTCTACGTATTATTTCCGATTGAATACTTTTCTCGCGAGTTTTTAATATCAATCGATAAGTTTCAACTGCACTTTCACGTGCAACTATGTTTTTACTGCGTCTATGCGTCCCCTATCCGGCCGTTTAAAAATATAAGAAGTAAAAAAGTCACTCGGCGAAAGAATTATACGAAAAGAAGTATATTTCCGATACGAGTTGTCTCCGATTAGATAAAGCCAGGTGCACGATGACGCGTGTCTTGCAGTGGCATCGCTCCGAAGACTCTTTTAATGCCCAGATTAGATTGAGAAACGCGCGTCGAGCTGAATTGGAACTTCTAGCGTTCGTAGCTTTATTAACGTATAAAAATTAAACTCGATACGCGTGGCAATCGGCGAAAGATTACAAGAGAAGGGTGGAGTAACAAAGCGCGCCGTAAACTCACCGATTGCTTTGCATTATTCTTCGAAGTGTCGCGTTTTTCGAAACGCCGCTGACGGAGGTAAAAGGGATTAAAATTTAACCGCGCGAGAGAAGTAGGCGCGGCCAATTTATTTGGGTAAGAGGAAAATTCGAGGGAGAGGAACGACAATGCGAGACTCACCGCGAAGTAATTTTCCCGGTGAACGAGAAGCACCCGATATAAGAACGGAATAGGCCGCTACAAGGAGAGCCATTATTTCAGTTGAAAACAACGGCAATAAGCTCCGGGAACGTATTTCTTGATACTTTTGCTTGATATAATTCCGCGCTCGGAGCTTTTCCCCCGACGACGAGAAAACTGAAACTAAGCCAAACTACCCGGGCGTACCTACGAACTACTGGCATCCGATGTCTGATAAAACTTTTTCGCTCCTCGTCGCGGATCCCATTTGTAAGCCATTTCGGTCGGTTACCGGGTGTGCCGCGCGAGAGGAATGAGACTTCTTAACCGAGAGAGTAAGAGAGAGTGAGAGAGAGAGAGAGAGAGGATCTTTGGCTATCGACGAGCACCCCTCCACCCTACGAACTTTTGACCCTTCATATACGAAAGATCGAAGAAGGAATAGGTACGTTTTCGGTCGACTCTGTGGGGTGGAAATTGAAATGGAATCGTGGGATTCGAGACAGAGCAGACACTGTAGAACAAGAATCTTTCGATTTGATTCGATGGCGGACGATAGTCGCCAAAATTTCGCCTAACATCGATCGGAAAGTCATTTCGTTCTTTTCTTTTTTTTATAAAAAAAAACGCCGTGTTCTGCTATTTTTATGTTGCTTTTATGAAAACATTTTGGGAAAAAACGAACTGACTCGCCGAACAATCTAATGGAGGACTGTGTCTAAAGACACGGACTTGAAACAAATTTGGCAGTCTTTTAACGATATCCTACGTACTATTATTATGTATTATGTATTACGTAATAATGTATTATTATATATTATGTAGTAATTTAATTAATTATTATTTAATTATTACGTATCGATTACACTTGCGTTTTTTTCCAATTATTGCGAGGTCGTGCAAAGTCTCGAATCCCAATCGCGAAAAAAAATAAACGATTCAGCCAAAGACGCAAGAGCCTTTCTTCCCTCTCGATATTGCATCGATTGCACCTAAATCGATGTCGACATTAAACATATCATCTACGAAAGTAGCTACACGATCAGGACTACGATCAGGATCGAATCTCGAAATAGCCGAACTACTTGAAAGCGTCGTTGGGATACCCCTAAATAGATGAACATAAAAAGCCGCTATAGGGTCGAAAAAGGCTCTAGGTAAGACTCGATAACTTTAAAGGTCGCCCCGAATTTCAATAGGTACGATTTCGGCAGATTATTAAACTGTTGGAGGGAACTATAACTGGAACGGAACCGAATCGTGAGATATGGAGGCACGTAGCAGCACGGTTAAGGTCATTTTCAAGCTTCCAGGCGGAAACGCGATTGCCTTACGCGCGATATATCGTCCACGATGGCAAGATATCGTTAGAATAAAGAACGTCGACGCAGCACGATCAAAGCGCACGCGAAGCACCACCATCGACGTGTGTGATACGTCTCTATCTACGTACCTACGGGTGTTCGTAACGCGAAAATCGCGGCAGTTGGTCGCGTGTAGACCGTAATTAAGCTCGAAGACGCTAAAAAGAGCTACAAAAGTCGCGACGAATTAACCAGGGGGCGCACGGAGCGCCTTGCTTGGAAATAGACTCGGAACATGGATTCTCCCAAACTCGTTTAGCCTAGAGCCTCTCCTTTGGATAAAGGAACAGCCACCTCACCCTCTTGTGTGCGCGTACAAATAATGTCGAAAGGTGCACCAACGATTTTAGGTTATTTTTGTGTATCTGTATTTCCATCTACGTTTTACAACGTAGCGCAACGATTTGTCGTCGCTAATGAGACACGTTGAAACTTAAAATTAGAAAGTTATTTATTAAGATCGACCGTAGTGACGTTCGCATTAAATACGGAGAATCGAGATGATAGGAACGTTTTCGATCGATTCTGTGGGGTAGAAATTGAAATGGTAATGGTGGATCGAACGAAGTGAAAATCGCGTAACGATTAATGACATTAACGATAATTAGCAATAAATCGATCAAAATCATTTCAACGAGAAGTATGAACCCGTCGCCCAATCGTCGATTTGCTAACATTCGCGCCTCTATCATTGTCAGGAGTGTTCTCGAATCTTTGCGATCAGTTATTTGCAGTCGACTTCTCTTTTTAGTTAACGGACTCGCGATCGTACCGAACTTAACGAATAATTACGCGGAAGTTTTCCGACGACGCGTGCTGGAAATCCCAACAATGGCGGACGCGCTTGTCCCAACACTCGCTCGTTACGACCTGTCGACCGACTCTGTCACTGATTTGTTAGAACTTGCATTTTTGTATCCGATCTCTAGGACTTTCTACCTTGCACGAGTTTACTCGACAGACGAGGCATGCACGAATGAGTTTTCTTATCTATCTTTCTCTTTCATCGCTTCCTACCTCTACTCGACACCTCGCCAATCCCACCTGGGGCTGTTGCACTCACAAGGGAGAGATATCGTCCATTTTGGGAATTTAAATGAGAAAAAAAATGGATAGAACGATCGAAAAATTGTTTACGACTCTTTAAGTAGGCCGGAGACCGAAAGGAAATTTTCAGGTGAAAATAATCGTCGCTTTCGCGCTGATCGCACGTCAAATTAACAATGGACGGATCGAGAGGATTGGAGGTACGAATCGCCGAAAAAATTCACGCGAGAATTATCATCGTATTTCGTGGTCATTCGTGGAAAGCAGCGGCTTTCAGTATTATATTTGAAATACCCGCGGTGATTCAGAGAGTAATCGTAAAAGCAAGAGGAGAAAGAGAGGAGCAGGGCGAGGACGAGAAGAAGGAGAAGGAGAAGGAGGAGGAGGAGGGGAGGAGGTCGTTACGTGGCCATAAAATTCTCGCGATCGAGTCGAGTGTTCGACGGTTCGTTGTAAATTCAAGCGTGCTTCTGCTTCGCGCGTCATCATGGCGGATCGTTGGGAATCCGTCTCCCTCGCACTCGTCGGATCGTCGAGCGTTTCTAGCTCCGTGTCGAAGTTACGCGACTTCCTCGACTACCAGAGATATCCCCCGATATTCTTTCGGGAAGAGCCGATGCTTTCGAATACCATTGAAACTCGTATTTCCATGGGAAAGAATGACCGAACTTTCTTTATTTCATTCCTTGGAGGAAGATATAATTTCAAAGACGAAATAATCGAATATTTTACGCTCCCGGAGGAGCGGAGACCCTCTCTCGCTCGGATATTATCTGTGATCTTCCCGGAGACGGTAGAGGCGAGGCTCGTAGCGCCGGTAGTCGGCCATAGAACGACCGTTTTAGATGTAACGATATCCGAATGCATACGCGTCGAATCTCAACCATCTAAAAGGCCCGTAACGTCCAAGTAATTTGCCCATAAATTCTCCTTTCTAAGGTCCGATTTCTTTCTTTCTCTTTTTTCTCTCTTTTTTTGTTAACTCGACCGTTGAAACGCGCGTGGAACGATCGGTCTTCTCACCTCGCTGGAAATTATTTTTTAATTCTCCGAATTTAAAAGCGACCGACGTCGAGCGCCAGAACACTTTATTGCCACGGCAATAAAATCACCGAGGAATCGAGAGGTTATCGCGAGTTCTAAATTTTATCCTTCATCCGATCGAAATTTAAAGCGAGACACGAGGCGAGTCCCTTTCTCTTTGCCCTCTCTCTCTCTCTATCTTTCACGCGCAAACTCATTCACTGGCTCACACGGTAAGGAAAGAAAAAAGTCCGACTTTATCACGACGCAACTCGCCTTGAAATCCGTCGAACTACGACCAAACGATAAAACTCCGACTCGAATCCTTCGGCTGCTTTCGTCGAAAGCGCGTTCGTTTCTCGCCCCCTACTCGCGTCCGAAGCACCCCGATTCTCGCGTGTCCTTAAGGACTCTTCCGCACCTCCTTTCGCTCTTTTCTTTCTTCCATCCTCCCTTTCTTATTTCTTCGAAATATTTCTCTCGCGGCATCGTCGATCCATCGAACGAATTTCCGCGCCGAGCCGAGCCGATCGTCGACATAACGAGATTGTTATTGTTTTTAAGCGCGGAGAGGAAGAGAACGAGAGAGAGTGAGAGAGAGGAGCGAATTTTACGATCGAGCGTTAAACGGCTGAATATTACCGGCGCTCGTAAAATTCCTTTATCGTTCGTACGAATCGTTATGCGATTTCCATACTGCGATATGCGTAAGCTTGCTGGGCGCTCGCATGCGCGGGATGACCATGGAATGGCACCGTGAAAGGAATATCGCGATCAACGCGTTACCCCGCGATCCTCGACGATTCCGAGGGAAATTCGAAAGGAAAGTCGATGCGACGAGAGAGAGAGAGAGAGAGATTTTTTTTCGCGAAGAACGATCGTATCGATCGGGGAATTCCGGGAGCGGAAGAGAACCGACGAAGCCGCCTCCTCTTCGCGCTCGATCGAATTTATAAAAAGATCCCTCGGCGATGATCTCGCCTTTGATTCCTGCCACTTTTCGTTTCTAATTTCGTCCTCCCTTTCTTTCTTTTTTCTAATAATACGCGCGTATTCGTTACGTATTTTTATCATTGGCTGCGCGGTGTCTCTTCTACGAAGGACGAAAGAAAGCGGGGATTTTTTTAACGTTTCGCCGAGGGAACGACTGCACTTTGCCCCGTGCTTATGCCCGTGTCAATCGTATACTTTAAACGCTTATGATCGTTTTCGAGAAGGAACGAGTCACTTGTCAAAATTATGCAGCGATTTTTCTTTCGAGAAGGAAAGAAAGAAAGAAAAGAAGAAAGTAAAATGTTGCTGCTAAAATTTTAAGAAAACCGGAATATCTGCTACTGTCAATCGTGTTCTTCAAACGCTTATGATCGTTTTCGCGATCGAACGACTAACTTGTAAAAATCACGTAGCGACTTTCATTGGAGAAAGAAAAAAGAAATTAAAAAATGGCTCGCCAAATTCTAAAATTCTATAAGAGTCTATGGATCGAGAGCACCGTGATATTTTTTACATTTTGACATATTTTGGCACATTTTTACCAACGTCAACGATTAAATATCGTGACGATTATTCGTTCGAAACCGATTATTAAATTCTTTGAATAATTGTTCGGCGCAAAATCGATTTATGGCGCGCGTCGAGCGCGTTTCTTTGAAATATCCGCGTGGTATCGCGTGCACCGCGACATACTGCACGCGTTCCATCGCAACCGGAAGGAATAAACCTTCCTGATCATCGTTCGTCGAAATTCTCTCAACGAAAAATTGTCATGGAGAACTTTTTACTCACCGATATAATAGGGATCCGCGTAGAGGGCCGCGGCTTTTGGTGAGGTATATCTAGGAGAATCTTGTCCAAATTCGTCCGAGCCGTACTGCAACAAACAGAAGAACAAAAGATAGGAAGGAGATTCGAACAAATTTCTCGATGGAATGCGATGTCGATCTTTTCCCTCGCGATTCAAGTTCGATATAAAAAATGATCGAAAATGATCGAAGATCGATATTTCTAACGCAAGTGGACAGATCCGTATCGAGCAAATACGAATTTAAATTTCATTTTGCACAGGATCGTTGAAAATTTATTACATAAATTCGCGTGATCTCGCGTTTTCTTACGCGTCGCTGTATTTCAATAACAGACAAAAAAGTTATTAAAAATACAAAAAGCTGAGTGAACAAATTTGGCTCGCGAACGACTCGACGGATATTTCATCCCCTTAACATCGAAAATGATCGAAAAATCGATATTTCTAACGCAGATGGGCGAGTTCGTGTCGAGTAAATACGGATTTAAGTTTCATTTTCCATAAGATCGATGAAAGTTTGTTGGATAACTATGCCTGTGTTCCCACGTTTTCACAAGCGTCGCTACCTTTTTCGAGAAAATATCTTGGTCGTGACAGACGTGGCAAGCGCATCGCGAATACCTTTTTCGGAGACAATAGCACGAGCTTCCGACGCGTTACGGGAGATAAATTAACTATCGTGCGTATCGATGAACACGCCAGGCCTACTGATGATTACGACTGACGATTGCGACATGGCAAGCAGGGGGGAGACGTGTCGTCTTCCAGTTGTCGGTGCAATATATCGGCGCAACGGCTGCGTTGCGACAGAAAGGAGAGATGAAGACAGCGACTAAGAGATTTTGTAAGACGATGCGAACAGCCGACAGAAGAGACAAAAGAGGAGAAACGAAAGTCGAGAAATAAGCCAGCTTCAAGGACATCGTTGAACGATTAATCGAATCACTGATAAATAGTTTCTGTTACGTGAAAAAATGCGGTTAAAGTGGTCAGAGTCAGACACTCGGAGAACTTCAAACGTTGACACTATCGCAACGATGGCAATTTTTACGCCAATAAAGTTTGAATTTCTTCTTTGCGATTCCCTGGCTGGTCGTGGAACAGTTCGAAAACTTGTCACTTTTGGTAGAAGAATCTCATAAGATCGTTTGGAATTTCCCACGCATCCCAAACTACCAACGATCTTCTCACCTTTAACAGTCTCAACTTTTCCAAACACTTAACCATTCACCACCAATTCTCACCATCACCTTCGACATCACCAGTGGCATCGTGATCATGCCTTGCTGTTACGTTTACGAAAACAGGTCTTCCACTCCAGCTCCACATCATAAACCACCAACGTGCCACCATTGATCACACCTAGCCACTCACCACCCATTCTCACCAATGGCATCGTGATCATGCCTTGCTACTGTGTTTACAAAAACCAGTCTTCCATTCCACTCCCACATCCTAAACCACCAATTATGTTTTCACCTTTAACAGTCTCAACTTCCCCAATGAAACGCCGTAGGCTAAAACCAGCAACACGCCATCACTGACGGCACCTAGCCACCCACCACCCATTCTCACCATCACCTTTGACATCACCAGCGGCATCGCCATCGTACCTCGCTATTATGTTTACAAAAACAGGTCTTCCACTCCATCCCCACCACCACGAACCACCTGTTCTTCCTGCGTTCTCCAAACCTTTCGGGACACTTCGTCGATCCACAAATTGTCGATGGCGATTTTTACGTCGCGTCACGTCAGGTCGCGTGAGATTCACCGACAAAGAACTTCGAATTACGATCTTACCCCAAGGCGGTCTAGATAACGATCGGTTGGCCGAACGAAACTCGATGTGAGACGAGGGATAAAAAAAGAGGTTTGTTATTACGGCTTATTTTACCCGTAAAACGAGATACGTCGATGACACGACCGAGGACGAAGACGAAGACGAAGACGACGCGATACGACACGACTCTTCGCGATTTTACGCCAGACAGTTTTTGTAAATTACGATACCGTTTCGTGAACGTTCCCAATTCCGCGCCGTCGGTGCAACACCTTCGCGATAAAGTAATATCGATGCTAAAAATAAAGCGAGTACCACCCGGGCGATCGCGCGGGAAATAAAAAGCGCTTTCTCCTCGTTTAAGAACTCCAGAAAATAAAGAATATGATTTTACACACACGCCAATTTAAAGGCGAACGCAATGGCCACCTCTTGAACGCAAGCCAACGTAGGAAAACGCGAAACTCGTTCTCACGCAAGATCGAGTTTGGATGATGATCCATTATTCGTCGTCACCTTCGCCACCAGTAAGGAGCTAAGATCAAGCGTCGAGTTGGTCTACATCTCTACAATAGGAACGACTTAGCAGCTAACCAACGAGGTGTGCCAACAACGCGGAGAAGAGAAACGGACCCAAACAAAAATGAAGGAACTAGTCTCTGTTCACCCATGGGCTTACCATTTTGTAACAGGCGTAGTCCGTGGCGCGGAGATACATCTCGTGTTCACCAAAGGCGCGTAAACAAAAACGCGACGATAAGACCTTGATGTTCGTCCTGATTGGTCGAGACGCGACGTGCCAATGGAGGACTCGTGGTACGGAACCCAGGGCGTGAGTCGCGCAGGAACACGAGCTAGAGCTTCGTCGTTACCCAGGGAAACCGGAAAACGACATAACCTCGAAAAGTCAAGCACCGGCCGATCCACCTGCGCGAAGCCGTGCTACGAGCCAACTGCGAAGTAGAAGGAGCGGAGGGCCGAGGAAGGGCTAGAGAAGCAGGAAGAAGAGGAGGAAGAAGAGTAGGAGGAGGAAGATGCGGAGGATCGCGAGGGAAAGGCCGTGCGCGGCACCATATTCTCGTCCCAATTTCCTCGTGATGTATGTTAAAATATTCCACGGTGCTTCCCTTATAGGAGGTACGCGCTCGAAACCCTCTTCTCCTCCTCTCCCGACGTAGCCGACGAAAGTTTCGCGGCGATTCCGGCGCCGCTACCAAAACGAAAATCCTTGTTCTCCTCCTGGGTCGAGTGCCGGATCCCACCACCAGCGCTCTGGCCTCGTCGGGACGCCTCGACGGAGCGTAGGAAACTTCTTCGTTGCGGTTGGCACCCTAACGGGACTACTATGGCCCGAAATTTCGACAGTTTAGATCGAGGAAGACTATGAAAGAATCGTGATGGAAGTTTGCCCACTCCTCCTCGAGGCGCAAAGGCGAGAACTTTGGGGTGCGCGTGTGGTATCGCGGCGAACTTATCGGTATGCGGCTATCGGTGGCGTGCCGATCGATTATTCGCGCGAAATAAGATCAAACAAAATGCCAAAATTATGCCAGCCCGATAAAAGATCTCGACGATCGATCGAGCACCGATCTACGATTCAACTCCTACGCTAAAGGGGCAACGTCCTGACGGTATCTCGACTTTTTCTCTACCAGTCTGACGATGGTTGCCGATTGCTTGTCAGCGACTGGGTTCATTTTTCACCGACGATCATCGCGAAAGAACCGAACCTAAGGCTTCGCGAACGATCTTGAACTTTTAAATGGACACTCGTACGCGCCAGTCTCGGACGAAGTTGCGGTACACGGCGCGCCACGCGTCACACTGAAGACACGGAAGACGACGCGCAACTGCAACCGAGCTCGTTGCGCCTCGACCACATCGTCGATTGGTAAGAACGAGAGTGGGGACATTCGATGGCCAATCGAGAGATGTTCATGCACCACGGAGCGGGCGACGAGGCGCGAGCGAGCGAGGCGACTCGGAAGGACGCGATTTCTTCGTTCGACGGTTTTAAATCGAGAACTATCGTTTTTAGTTTGATAGACTCTCGCGACTCTGATCACTTTTCGACGATATTTTTGACTTATTTATTCGATACTCGTGTACGAAAACGCGCGAGATGTTAATTCGTTCGTTTTAGTTTGTATGGGATTCTTCGTTACTATTGGAGTTAATCAGGAATTCATTTCTGATTAAATTACCACATTAAGGACCACAAAAAATGGCAATCGATGACTGCGGAGAGTCGCGACACATTTTCCTCTGTCTTCAGCAATCAGACAAGTGAATCTGGACCCAATCGTGCCAGTACATTCCAGTGGAACCTAGCGGATCCCGAACATGGCTACTAGGACCAAAAACTGCGAGTCTAAAAATCCGGACAATTTCACCCCTAAACTTAGATAGGTAACACGGTGATTCCCGACCTACGAAGATCTTTTGCGCTTTTGTTTTTCGATACGTTTTTCTATATATAAAATAACGTTGTTTGTATGAAAAACTGTTGGGAAAGAACGAAATTACTTTCCGAACAATCTAATAAATAAATTACCGCAAAACATCCGGCGTGTCTCTCTCTCCTTTTTCTCGATCCTCGCGTCCTCGTACGTTCGCCGGTCGCGCTTTTACCCTCGTTTCTTGCTCTTCCTTTCGTTCTGGCCGGCACCAGGAAGTAGCACGAGATAAACGAGACAGCGGTCGCGAAGCACGACGCTCGGATATACGTATTGCAAGACGAACGACCGCGAGGAAATCGTTCTCCGCGTGTTGCCGCGCACTGAACGTCGATAAGTCGACCTCCTCCACCCCGCGCCGACCTCCATTTTCTCCTTAACAATTTTTAGATCCGCGAAGTCGAGCAGATTGCGCCCGTCACGATAATTTCAACGTTCGCGTGGAAATATTAGGGGGATCGGAAATCAACGCAGTATTTGCGTATGTTCGATCCCTCGACCTATCGTTTAGCTCGAAGGTATCCTGTTGGCCCAATCGATAGGAAACGAGGCGCGATAAAGAGACAAAAGTGATGCGCGAGAACAGTCGTGGTACGGCTCTAGTGGACACTAATTGTCCGCTGATTTAATTAGTTTATCTTTCTTCTATATATTTATTTGTTATACGATATACTTCAAACGTTGACTCGTGATATTCATGTTCGGTTTAAAATCGTTATCACGAGTCAGACTTCGCCAACATACGTCGAATGGTTAGTACTAATCAGTCGATCGGAATTATTCTGGAAAGATATTTCAGCTAGTGAAAGCAACTCGACTCGTACGACTTATCACTGACTCGAAACAGAAATATATAGTTCCACACAGATGGAATGATAGTTCTACCCCAAGAATGGCAAAAAGTTATACATCAAAATAGAACATACTTGGTTCGATGAAGTTCATTCGAACGTAAGAAAAAAATTGCGTTAAAAAATATTTACTGCTAAAATGTGGAAGACTTTTTCCCCAGCCCAATATATATTAGAAAATGACTTGCTCTTTAATTTAACGAAGAAATACGACGTTGCTTTAACGCGTTACTTTCCAGTTCACTTAATGTTTGAACTGCGCAACGATGTTAACTGCGACTGTGCGACATTGCGTTGCACATTATGCAACTGGCACCGCGGAGCTCGACTTCCGCTCTTGCCGCCAAAAAGAAGACTTTCTAACGCGTTTATGGTCGGCGCTCGTTGCACGCTCGTAAGAAAAGTCGCAAGGAGTCGAGGCGCATCTCTCGAGAGTCTCGGATTTCTTCGAAGATATCGCGACTTTCTTTCGATCTCTGCGTCATTGTTGGCTCTGTTACTCCGTCGACGTTTCGGTCACGTGCGTTCGCGTGTTACCCAATGACCGTGAACGAACGTTCCGCGAATTATTTCCTCCCCGATGGCGAAAAAACGAGTAACTCGAGATAGGTCCTTTGATCGAGGAAAGAACGAGGATCGTTTCTCGAAACGAGGATCGCGGTCTCGAGCAGCAGCACTCGCACATCCATCTCGTCTCGGGATTTATTTTGTGCGAGCTCGCGTGCACGTTCGACGTCGTATCGCGATAAAAATAACGACGCCGAATGGAAAAAGGGATACGAGATACGAGGAGCGACGTATGGTATTTATTCGGTTGCCAAAGAAGCGATCCTTGATCGCACCTCGTGCAAATGAGGAAAAACGATAGATCGGATTTTTGTCTTTCTACATCGACGTCAGAAAAATAAGGTCCAGGCCAACCGGTCAGCATCATACGAGGATTCATGGGACTCTACTTCGAGACAGAAAGGCAATGCATAGGATACAAAAAATAATAATACCGAATAAGAGTGATAAATCTGTTAACTGATTATTTTTTTGTCGAGGCACTCTTCCGTGTGCTCGATTAATTAAACTAAAATATTATAACAATTATTATTTTCATCTTAACGATATCGTTGTCTTTTAATTTTCTTTTCCAACACGACGCGTATACGCGAGATTATGCGAAAAACGAACATTCAAAAACTACGTCCCACTCTGTAACAAAAAATTGAATCGAATCGTTGTTGTTTTTGTATGTTTTTATATCACGTGATTCCTTTATCAAGAAAAATCAACCAATTATGTTTGATTTAAAAAGAAATAAAATTTCTGTGCAGGATGAGTCTATTTTATTTTCTAAAATTCCGTGCGCCCCAAAGAGTCAACAAGTTAACAAAATCACGTATCCGAAAGAACGAACAAATCAACGCGCCTCTGCCCTAAATCGTAGCGTGGCGTTCCTCGAAGCCCTTCGGCGAACGTCGAACGAAGCGGCGTGACGCGCGAGGAACGCGACAACGCGTCAACCGGAGGGGTTTTCACCCGGAGAACGATGCCAGTAGTAGGGATAAACATCGATTTCGAATAAGTCTAGTAGTTGTTATTGACGTAGCGCGCGACCGACGAAGCCACCATTAAATACGGATAATTAAACGAAAATATTTATCAAGTCCGCGAATAACGCCAGCGCCATTTAATTTAATGACTTCCCTTCTCCTTCCCCCCGGCGCTCTCGGGGAGACCAGGTTTGGCGCACCTCCCCACCGAATGCCTGCGAACCATTGAATTATTCACCCGGAAACCGTAACGGTCCTTTTAACTCGGGCAAACCACGCATACCGTAGAGATCGCGCATCGTCCACGATGGCGATATCGATGATGGTGGCAACCACTGGTAGCGACACCACCGGCAAGGACCCGCGGCAAGGACTTTGGTAGTAATGGTATCGATAGTGGTAGCTTGTCTCTGGTTCATGGCGAAGCTACGCGCCGCATGGACGATAATTCAATGTTTTATTCCGCCTTTCGGAAGAAGGAAGAGGCTTAGATAGGTTGAAGGACGGCGCAGACGACGACAGACCCGCCGTTCGCTGCTGGTCTGAGAACGACGTCGATTCGGAGGAGGAGAAGGAGGAAGACGGAACCACGGGAAGGACGAGCAATAATAAAAATGTCCGTCGGTCGACACGACGGATCAGAAATCTTAATATGTCCCGGCGGTGTCCGGCGCCGTGGTCCAGGAGAGAGAGAGGAGTCAGCGATTTCCAGCCAATATAAATGTCCTACATTGATTTAGTTCGCCCTTTCCTGGGATCCTTAAACGATCATGGAAGAAGAAACGGTGCTGAGGGAGCGGGAGGAGGTGGAGGGGAGGGTGAAGGAGGGATTCGACCGAATGGAAACGTCTCCGTCAGGGAAATTAGCTTTCCAGAGTCCGAAATAGGACGGAGGGTTAGCCTCCCGCCTTTCCGTTCTCTTCGTCTGGTCTTTTTCGTTGCTCCTTCTTGCGCCGGGGCTGGCGCTGCTACCGCCGTTACTCCTCCCGTTCCTTTTCGTGCTCTCTTACTTCCACGTCTTTCCGGGAGAAAACGTCCTTTCTCCCCGCGTGTTACAAGACTACGCGAGAAAATCAACCACCCGATGATAGTTTCGTCTTCTCGAGCGGGCAACCACCGCTCCGTAACGTCCTCGGCCATTTTGTGGTTGCATCGACGTGCCGCGCGATATCGACGTTCCGACTGTCGAAATGGAAAGTGTCGTAGGGTGTCTTCTCTTATTTCTTTATTGCAAAGTTTCGATTCGCTTGGACAATTTTCATAATCGACACCGAATGAATTCCATATGACGTTGAAGTAACAAACGCTATGGAATGGCTCATTTTTGACAATATCCTAAATTGCACTGGTTTTAATGATATATATATATATATATTATTAATAATATTAATATTAATATAAAAATTCTATAATAGAAATAACTGATAAACTCGTCTTTTTTAAATTTTGACGTAGATACTTTCATAATTATGGGCACATATGCGTTCATGGCGCTCAAAAGATTGAAGAAACTATTCATGATCCTACGACGAAAGCTGCCCGAATCTATTATAACAAAATCAATAGCTAACGTTCCTTGTGAGTCAATATCTTCTCTTATTCGTTTCTTCTCTACTCGCGACTCATTTCAACGCAAACTTTGCACTCGATGACGGATTACAACGCAAACTTGACGTTTCCCCGTTCGTTTATTTCTGATCCGACTAAAGATCGTCCGTCTTTCACCTTATTTCGACGCTACATCGAGGAATCAAACTCCCACTCCCACCACTCTATCTTGACAATTATTAAGATTTTATCGGTCTACCAACAATACCAATACCGATACAAGACAAGACAAGATCGACCAATAACGGATACGACGATAACAAGCGTAATGGAAATTAGGAACGCAGGGAACTAACGTAGAAATGGGAATTAATTCGTAATCGGTCGAAGTCTCGTCGTGGTGAGGCAACTTTTCCCATCTCTCACTCTTAACGCCGACAACACGTGGACGGAAATGGGTTTCTAGGGCCGCGGAGGTGGCGGGCATAAGGAGAACTCGAAGGAAGGAAGGAAGGAAGAAGGTACGAAAAGATGTGGGGAGCACGAAGGGGCGGATGGCTCGACTATACGACGGGATAACGTATCGACGATTATCCCCTTTATTAATTACTACATCGAGACCTTCGTCGGACGAGAGTAACGAGTCCGGGAGAGTCCAGGTGCCAGCTTGAACCCTGTCGATGAATTTTTTTTCTCTCCCTTCCCTCCCCTTCCATCTCGGATCTTCCTCCTACCTTCAGTTTCTCCTTCTTTGACGCGCCGTGAGAATTCTCGATTCACGACGGACACGTCGTCTCGCGAGGAAGAACCAACCGGGTCATCGTCCATCTCGACGCAGCTCGGAGCCGTGAGAGATCGACGAAGAACCCCGATAATTTTATCGAAATATTGATCGCCTCTCACAAATTATTCGCTCGGCAAGAGAGTTCGCTTTTCAAGCGGGGAAATAAAACTCTATTTTTTTTCTGTAACCAATAAACTTCCATCAAGCTTTCCGTTCCACACGATGACCTTTTGCCACCTTTACGACAATTTCGAGATTGGTGATCAAGAAACGTAACGCCGTTTGTTCGTAAACGTCAAAACTACTCTGGGCCAACCCGATACATTCCAAGCTACCGTTTCTTAGATTTCTTTTTTCCATCGGTTCAGAGAAAACGTCGTTGACCCATGGTCAAGTCGTGGGAGCTCCAGGCACGTTTTAGACCAATTGGAGAAAAAAATACTAAAATACTTAACCTGGAGAAGGCGAATCTCGTACAATTTTTTCCTACGACGCGAATAGACACGGGATTAAAAAAGAACAAAGATGACTCAGGATGTAGCTTTCCTTAAGCGCAAAAAAAAAGTTTCTGCGTTCGAACGTGCCTACCTTAAGCATCGTGCGAACCTATCTTTCCTTCCCTTCCTACCCTTTTTTTCTTCACCGTTCTCTTCGCCGTTGTCTTTTTACCTCTTCCTTGAACTCCCTTTTCCCCACTCCTCGGCACTTCGACGGCCAGCTTCCCCTCGTGCTAACCAATGGGTTAATGACAGGACATTTGTCAAAGGCCTTACGTTTAATAGAAGTAGATGACGTCTAGATAATTTCTGACGCGCTTAGAAGCGTCCGTTTCCTCACCCTCTCGCCCGTCTTGCGTCTAATACGCAGGTGCCTGTATGCGGGACGCGAACACGTGCGCGTCACTCGTCGATAGAAGGCAAATCGCGCTTGATGCTAGGCGATTCGTTTGCGTTTGTGTTTCCGTTCTCCCACTTTCGATCTTCGATAAAACTTCCTGTCGTGAACTTCGGAGTCAAACTCGAACTTGTGTCCGAATTACAACGGTTGCCTCTTCGAATGTTTTAATAGGAACGGCGAGATAACTCGTCGTGAGTATTCCCATCTTTGTACAGGTGCCCCGTTTGCGCGCTGAACAAGTTTCCGAATTAAACCCTATTTTCTTCGTTTTTCTACAGATGCCCCAATTGAGGGATGAACAAAGGGTATTATTAAACTTTATTGATTTTAACTTTTCGCGATTCGATGTTCATCCAAATTGCCTGGAACGTTCATCTTTAAGTCGTAAACTTCGGAATCAGAGTCCATCTTGTAATTGATTTACAACGGTTGCCTTTTCGAAGGTTCAAGTAGGAACGACGAGATAACTCGTCGTGGGAACTCGAAAACGACGCATATAAACTCGAACTCGATGAAATTCCCATTAAATCCCCATTCCTCTACAGGTGTCCCAATTGTGAGACGAAGCACGTTTCGAACGAAACCTTCTTGACATTCGTTTCTCACGATTTGAAATTCATCCGATCATCCATCTTTGAGTCGATCGTCGTTAAAAGAACTCCCAAAGTGCAGGTTATAAAATTTCGCATTTGTTACCAGCAGGACGGACTTAAGCAGCAGGACCAGGCAGGACTTGTTAGCAGCAGGACTCGTTATCAAAAGTGTCCCTAAGACATGCAGCGTGCATTTTGCGAACTAGACGAACACCCAACTCAACTTCAGAAACGTTTGAATTTGACCACTGACCAAATTGATCCCTTCCATCCTTTTTTCCTGGAAGAAATAATTCTTATGGTCGACCGTATCGTCGCAGCCATAGAACACCGCGACGTATCGTCGTTGCAATTGCATTGGTCGCGCCGTCGTCGGTTAGGAACGTGCGAACGAAGAAAGTCATCGTTCCCCCATGGGCAGTGGTCGACCGGTTTTTTTCCTTTTCGAAAATTTATGTGTCTCCCCGGACGATCGCGTGCTATGGGGGTACGCGACGCGTTCCCATGCCCATGGAAGACGAGGATAGAAGGAGCAGAAGGAGTAGGAGGAAGACGAAGACGAAGAATAAGACGAAGAAGCGGGCAGCCATAAAGGAAATACCCGTAGATGGAATAGGCATGTTCCGACCAGGACGACTTCCGGCTGTGTGCCATTTTCACGCGTGCACGGGAATAGAAATCGAGACTTCTTCCAGCAACGATCGACGAAGGTCGAACATCGTACCTAAGTACGTGCGCCATCAGCGTGCTGTCGCCACCTGAGAACGGGCCTCTAGCCCAAACGTAACTCGAAAAATGCTCTTCGACGATCACCCGACCTTACGGGGTTCTTCTTAACGCGTTCCGTGCCAAGTCACTTTTTGCCTGACTCGTCGTTCGGGCCATTTGATGTTTCGACTATAGATCGACGTATTATCGCACGATATTTCATTGTTTCATCAATCGATAAGCGATTACCTTGTTTGAAGTAGTTATCGCGCCGTGTACCACTTGTGGTACACGTGGCGCTGCGATCAGTTCAATGGGTAAAAGTAATTTGTCATAAACATATATTTTCAGCGCGTTAAACTCGCATCGGACCTAACGAATTCTAATAAAATTCCTATAATCGATATACGCTAGCGCGCTTGATAGATATCGCGTCTGTTTCCAATTTGCTCTTCTCCTTGTTTGAACTACGATTATCCAAGACGAGCTTATAATCGTGGCTTCGATATCGTCGCAGTGTAATCACGTCACTCGAAGCAGCTCGTGGATTTTCATTGGAACAGTCGTTTTAATAGAACGCGAGGCTGAACTGTCAGGGAAACGCGTGTTTGAACGTTTTAAAGCCGACCAGAACGAACGGCTCGAACTGTTTGTGCGATCTTGCGTCATCCACGTCTTACGTGTCTCCGTCGTAAGTCGTAAAACTGAAAATACGAGACTGTAGAATTAAATAACAGTATTAAAAGAAGGATAGCTTCGACGAGTTATCGCTCGATCCACCTGCTGCTATTTTAAAGAAGCAACGACGTAGGAGTCTTGTTCGAAGTCTCCTGACCCCGTCGACTAATGGTTGATACTGTTCCCCCACGACGATGCCCATTGTGAGCGCTTTATCGGTTTGTTTAAAAAATAATTCGTTTCGCCTTCGAGACGGTGCTCTCGCGGACGGAGCCGCGAAAGTCGCATCTTTCAAACTCGCCTCGCGGCATCAGCATAACACTCGATCGTATGTCGGATGAAATAACGCCCGTGCGCGGAACGTTAAATATTAACGCGATCGTATCTCGTATTTTGCGAAGCAGCGTCCTGCCCCCCTGCCTCTGGCGCGATAAAGACGCGACGATGTCGTCGTTTCGACGAATCGACGACGTTGACCCCGACCGAACGAGTCCTTTTTACCGCTTTCACGTCGGCTTGACCCTGCGATGATTTTCGAGACGATGGCGAATCTTCGCGCGACGACGTTCTATCGTTGAAGGATCGACGGCCGTTTTACGCGCATAAAAAACGTGTCTGCGTTCCACGCGGAATTACGGATCGAACGTAAATGGAGAATAATAAATTCCTATCGAGATACACGAACGATATTGAAATGTGATCAGGTTTGTTCGAAGAATTTTTAAACCTACGATTTTTAAGACTCGTAGATTCCCTTGGTTTGGATATCCTTTTGCTTGGTCATTATCCTTAAAATATAAATGTCCTTTTATCGTCTTAAAGCATCCTACTGATGCTCTTCATCGAGAAAGAGTCAATCGAAGAAGGGAAGAACGAAAAATCTCAGTTGACCCGATTATAAGCGGCTGAATTAAGAAAGTCTTCTCTAAGTGGGGGACAAAGACGACTCTTTTTCAAAGTCAATGCCGTGGGACAGCGAACATCGATTCGCCCGAAGAATGTTCATGTCAATTCGAGGAACGAAATGCCGATCGAAGAAGGGAAGAACGAAAAATCCCAGTTGATTCGATTATAAGCGGCTGAATTAAAAAAGCGCTAAACCGTACGAACTCTCCTCTAAGTGGGGGACAAAGATGACTCTTTTTCAAAGTCACTGCCGCGGGAGAGTCAGCGCCACCAATTGTACAAACAGGAAAGAAGCCGGCCGGGGTTTTTAATCAGGCCTAAAATAGCTTCGGAAGATAAAGCGCGACGTCTCGAGCGCGAAGTCGACGAAGGCATCGTCGTTTAAATGCGCGACGACGCGTACGTACCTCTTACCAGCCACTCGTTTTGTCAGTCCGTCCAACCTCGTTTCGTCGACCCACGACAACACGCTCGACCAACGATTTTAAATATTCTCTTTGCGTCTGCTAAACAGGCAACGACAAATTTTCCTGATTTCGTACTCCGAACGCAACTTCCTTCGCCACTCCATTACCATCGACCAATTCGACCCAAGTATGTTCGTTCAACATTGGATCGAGCGTTTATCCGCGAATGCTCGTTGTTACGCCCGAACGAAGCAAAGATGGATTCGCGGCAGGTTCAATTCCGAATCCAAAGAGGCACGTGATTATGCCGTATCGGAACACACCGCACGCATTGGAATTAGCAGAGATTCTCTCGCTGTTCCAAGATGTCATAATCAAGGTTTAAACTCGAGAGTTCGAAGATTGTTGAATTTTTATTAGCCCGAATAAATTGTACGGTCAGCTCGGATCAACACAGCGATTTCCCGTATTGTTGATCGTTAAGTACGAAATAATTCGCGAGAATCGTGATCTGCCATCCGTGATCGTTTTTGACGATCTCAACGATCAAACGTTAAAACGGCAAGGCAAGGCTCGTAAAAGTGGCAGAAAACTTCGAAATTTCGATGACAGCGACAGCGAAGAAAAAGGACTCTTCATCGATACCAATGGTAGAGATCGTTCCGCACCGCGTTGATCGTCCTTCCGTGATCAAACGCTTCCCCGTTTTAATTGGCACCCGCTAATTGCTAATTATCAGGCATACCCACTCGTGGAAACCTGCCTTAAGAGGCTTAAGGCCATTTACACGGGACGGAGGATCCAGCATTACACCGCGGGGTGCAGCAATGAGCCATTGCAGCGACGACACTCGTTACCGCAGCTACCGTCGATGCTCCAACGACACGACGACTACAATGATCGTCGATTTACTACCGGAGGGGAAGTGGGGGATAGCCAGGAGAGTTGGAGGTGGAGGATGAACGAAGATCGAGAGAGAGAGAGAGAGAGAGA
>JAITYT010000330.1:3607325-3630344 GCA_025433975.1 Liostenogaster flavolineata
TTAAGCGAAGTTACGGTATCCGAGTAACTCGCCAGGCTCATTTGTCAGTAGTGGAAGTAGCGCGTTCCATCGGCGATGTCTTTAAACGAATCCCGCAAAACGCGCGGGTCTATCTCCATCGTCGAGAGACCGAGTCACCCGACGAGAATGCGGCTTAGGTCCATGTAGAGTCAGTCTACCGCAAAAGGCTTAAAACTTTACGGTGCCGCCGTGTCTCGACGACGACGACGACGACGACAACCGGGATATACGATTTTCGCCGATCACCCGATAGAGCGGAGCGCGTTTCACCGCCGCCACGAAGGGACGAGTCATTCGTCGAGAATGTGATTTAAGCTTGAATAAAGGACGACGAGCGAGCGGAATCACAAATGGCGCGTACGGGTGTGCGGCGTGGCGTCCATTCGTCCGTCTGTACGTCCGTCCGTTGCTCGAATTACCGGTAGGACTTTCCTCCTGTTCCCCGGAGGATTCATGAACTACAATTTGGGAAGGCAGTTAGCTCGGTTCTCCCTGATGACGAATTTAGCCTGGAAAGTTCCAACGAAGACGCGACTCCGGGAATCACCTTTAACCCTTGGACATTTTTAGACGAAATAACAACTAATTCGTTAATTAATATCACCTCGTTGTCATTACTACCGAGTTCGTGTAAAACGTTGGGTTAAGTCGAAGGAGAGCTGGACGATAAAATTAACGTTTAATTGAACTGGACGTTTAATCGTAAACGACGGACGATTCCTTCTTAGCGAATAAAACCACGACCAGGACAATTATAGTTTGCGAGATGCGCCGCTATTAACTTCTTCTTCCTCTTTTTGTGAAACGAACCGTAGGATTCCTCCCGTAGACTCGCGTAGAGGATCAACCGTGGCACGAGGTAACGACAAAGAACGGCTAGTGGTGGGGGGAAAGAACGCGAGCGCGGACAGTTCGCGCGGCAAAAAGATCGTTTTCTGCTATTTTCATGGCGGAGTGGGAGGAGGGAGAACGTCGAAGGAAACGGTCGCCATCGCAGCCTACATTTTCGATTCGCCAGGAGCGACAGCGCCTTTTCCACTCGATTCGTGGAAATGCATTTCGTAATTATAATTGTATCTTCGGCACGCCGTAACGAGGTTAGCCGAGGTAGGTGCTGACGCTTCGCGCTAGCGCGCCATGACACCTTCGGCAATTGCGCGCGCAACCGTCGGAGTCAAATCCCAGGCGGGAGATTACGTCTATCGGCCTAAACAGCTCGCAACGTCGAAGTACTGAAATTTTATAGAGGTTAGGAACTTGCCAGAGCCACTTTTAAAATTCCTATAATTTTCGCCTCGCGAGATATCGTTCGTTCGTATGTTTTGCCCACTGCCGCGCGGTCTCTTTAAATTACGCGGCGTGTTTCCGAATTATACGACTTGGAACGTAAATTTTTTCTTTTTTTTTTCTTGCCGAACGTTCGACACATACATAGTCAAGAACGATCCAAATACTCCGCTGTCCTTTCGCTACGCGTAGCCTCTTTTTTCGGTCTTTTCCTGCCTTATTCCTAGCAGTTTGGGACACTTCGTGAAGGTTCAAAGATGGCGGCGGGTCGCACGAACTCACGACCCGAGAAAGCCGCGCGTGCGAAAAGGTTAAATATTCCCTATGAACAATCGTGACGCGATCGACATCGTCGGTGAAAGTCGCGGTACCGCTTGCGTTTTCGCATCCAGTGAAATCCCATGCACCGAAACAGTATCCGTACGTTGTGAACGATCCTTTACCCGTAGCTCCGAACGTCGTCGGAATTCCGGGGATGAGATACAACCGGCATCATCGCCGTGCGCACGGACTTCTCTCTCACCGTTTTAACGCGAATTTATCCGACGATAAATTTATTTCGCCGTCTCTTTCCTACGGCTCTGGTCTTCGTCCCACTTTTATCGTTCGACCAACAATCTTAATTAATATTATTATCGTCGATAAACTACGAATAACGTCGAGCTTACAACCTTTCCTCTTGTTAACGCGGACCGCGCTTGCCCGTGATCGAGCAGCCGTCCTTCTTACGAAAACCAGCGGGAGACGAGACACGAGTTTCGACGACGACCGCGAGCGAAGAATCGGAATCGCTCGACAATGTTGCTTCGCGATCGAGAGTCGTGAAGGGAAAAAATTAAAAAGTTAAAAAATAGAAATAAGACCGAAAGATTCGCGGCAACGAGAAGACGATAAATCGCGATCGCTTAGCAACGGATCGTTTCCGATCGTTACCCAATTTCTCTTCTTTATATTTAGATATAAATCCAAGCGACTCGATTTATATCAAGCTTTTCTTTTTTTTTCATTTTATTTTATTTGTCTTATTTCTTTTATTCTTCGCGACGCTAGTCTCGAGTAGATACCATCGAGAATTCGTTTACGATTTTAGGATAACGAGAAGGGGATCGTCGGGCTTTCTCTCGTGGAAGTGTCTTTCCCGTTTACGAGAGCCAAGGTGGAATCGACGATGAAGTATCCGCCGTCGTCGTCTTACGAAATAGACAATCGAACGACGCGATATTCCGATGATTAAGCTTCGTTCACACTGGTCGAGGTCCGCGCGCGCTCGCGTATACGGAGAACCGAGCGCCTATCATCGGTTAGAAAGGCGACGGCCGAACGAAAGTTTCGTGTAGGACGAGATACCATACCACGCCCGGTCTGGAATATTTCATACACATTTTTCGTAATCACGTTCCGAAGTTATTATCGTAACGATAGCACTCCGCGCGCGAGGCATAAATCAACTTTAACGATATCGAATTATTACCGGCGCCGTAACCAACCCCGACGCGTTCGATATTAAAGCTCGTCGACGTTGCGCTCCCGACATCGAAAAACGTGCTTGGATATTGTTTCTTCTTTTTTTTTTCTTTTTAGAATCGATCGCCTCTCGCGCGACAATAATTTCAAAAGCGTGATACGTCTCTCCTCGTGAAGATAACTAGCAGCAAACTAGCCCCGTTTTTCTTTTTCTTTCCAACGCGAAATAGAACGCAACAGTTTCCATACGAAAATCGTACAAACTTTAACCATACATTTTCCATTTCGATGATCTTTTGACATCCTTTTGGCAACCTTCACGATTCGCAATCGCAATGTTAACGGAAATAATTTAAAAAAAACGTAGTGCGATCTACTCGTAAAAATTGAAATTACTTTCTTGCCAATGCTAATTGTACAACTTTATAATTGTAATCGCAATCGTAATCATAATAATAATTATGCTAAATCGTAAAAAAATGCGATCGGTGATATCTCGAGTGTCTCGTGCAGAACTTTAAGAAAAATTCGATTGGCGGACGTTAATATCTCGTATTAACTGCAACAAAGGGATAGCGCGCAAAATAAATTTGAAAATTCAAATTATGCAACGACCCGCACGCAGTGTTCGATCTATTCAACCAAGCAGGTTTAAATGGCGATTTTTCGAGTCGTCGGATTATTCGAAGGAAAAAAATCGAAGCTCCGGTACGAAGGAGGAACGCAGAACAACGACGACGACGACGACGACGACGTCTACTGCGAACCCGAAGCGCGGTAGAATCAAAGGAATCACTTTAACGATCCCGTGAACTAATTAATATAATTGTCCTCGAGCGTCGGAATTGCCATTCCCCTCGGAACATCCCAACTGACTGCTACTATTTTAATTCCTTTCGTCGAGGAGCAGCGATACACCTGCACACAGGAGCTCTCGCAAATTACACGACTAAGGACAATCGATAACTGCTTCTATCTTCGATTTAGCTGGTACGAGAAGCTGACAGAGAGACAAAGAGAGAAAGAAAGAGAGAAAGAGAAAAAAGATAATTATTATATCCGACCGAATTAAAAAACGACAGAACAAGCGCCTATCAGTAGCTGCGTATCGAACGATTCAAGGCGTCGATTGGCCAACGACCATATCTCTTTGGCACGCGCGTAATCGATGGCAAACAGGATGGAAAAAAAGAGAAGGAAATACATCATTGGAATTCCGATTTCCCAATCGGATTTTAAATCGATCGTTAAAAGTATCAGCGAGCGTAACACGACGAGTCGTTTTTCATCGATTTCCCTTTTTCTTCCCTTGGAGATACGCTTGGCACTGTATATCCTCGCGAGTTCCCCGATCTGGGTCTTCTCGAGACTCGCGGAATTTGCGAGTTCGTCGTTCGATCGACATCGCCCATTCAACGCAACCGGAAGATTCTTCGTTATCGGGGTAAAACGGATGGTTCGAAAGTTCGAAAAGAAAAGTTCTCGGGAATCGAGAAAATTAGCCGTTAAATTTCTACCTCTTCTCGACCACGATCGAGTTCTCACGGCGATTTGCATTAGGTCTACCGGAAAGTTCTGTCGTTTTTCAATGAAAAGAAATCGATACGTTTTCGATAGATTAACACGTTCAACCTGGCGTGAACCACTGGTGGTTCACAGGCATATGTTTCTAATTTTATTTGAAAAAGCATACTTTAAATTGATAAGCTGGAAAGAGACTAGATGATTGTATTGTAGAGAATAGAAATTATAAATAAACAATTTATAATCTCGAGCCCGCCGACCATACGAACTTCGAAAAAATACGTCGGGTTGAACGTGTTAATTAATTGATATTTACCGAATAATATAATTTTTATGGCTGCTGACCATCTCTTCTCGTATACATCGAGCACGTACATAGAAATGCAATGATGGTCGGAGTCAATGTCGAAGTTTGCGATGACGTTCAGGGAGAGGACAATTTTCTCCACACGAAGATACAACGTCACGAGCCTAGGGCAGGCGAAATCAATCGATATGACGTAAGTTTGGGAACTACGACGATCGAAATAGACGGCTGTTAATAAGAAAGGCTAACGCAACAACGTTGATGGGATATTCTTGGAGTTCCTTGGAAACGTCCTCCTTTATTTACGGATGATAACGCAGCTGCTAACGTCCTTCTCCCTTCTCCGTTCTTGTCCCCTGTCCTCCTTCCCCCACCCACCCCTAGTGCATCTTTTGTATGCAACTGCGACCACCGCCTAATACCCGATGCCACGACACATACTAATTAGCAAGGCGAGTGAAACGCGCCTTGAATACGTTTGGCACGTGTAGAGGCGAACGTTAGATCGAGCAACCGGCAGCAAGGTAAGAGAGGCTATGTCGAGCCCGAGCCACGGACTTTCGAGACGCTTCCTGTTTGCCGTCCCGCTGCTAACTGCAGCATGTAAAAGCGCTGGTTCCGGTTTTATCGTTCGCGCGAATCCTAATCGTCCGACTCGTCGAATCGCCGAAAGACGAGGGCAAACGGATTTTCTCTTGGAAGGAAGAGAACCCATCGGCTTGACGACCCTAGAAGGGAAAAAGTTTCTACCTGCTGATATAGAACCAGGAAAATTAAGGTTCGAGTGCGAAAGCGTAACTGCAAAACTGATCGTTTCAATCGACACCTACGTTTGTAGAACGTTATGATGATCTAACCTGGCATCGTTACAACATCATCGAACATACCTGGATGCCGAGTGAATGTAAATAACGATACTGATCCGCACGAGGCATCGGGAAAACGAACACCTGGGTTGTCTGCGAATCTTATGGTGATTCGGATCTGGCTCGCCACTTCGGCTTCGTCATCTTCAGCGCTCGACGGATAACTGGGTTCACTTGTGTTTGTCGTTCGACCATTTCGATCGACACCTACGTTTGTAGAATGTTATGATGATCTAACCTGGCATCGTTACAACGTCATCGAGCGTACCTGGATGTCGAGTGAGGGTAAATAACGATACTGATCCGCACGAGGCATCAGGAAAACGAACACCTGGGTTACCTGCGAATCTTATGGTGATTCGGATCTGGCTCGACACTTCAGCTTCGCCACCTTCAGCGCTCGACGGATAACTCTGTCCGCTTTTGTTTGCCGTTCGACTGGTAAACGAGATTCGAAGAATTCGTGGAAGTTCCGGTAGACAAAACGACGACGAACTTTCGATCGCACCTGGATGTCGCGAGAGAAAGAAAGATAGCATCGTCGTCTCATAGAACCTGCCACATCGCAGCGGTATTCCGGTACACGTAGGCAGATAGGTAGGCAGATAGATAGGTAGCTAGCTAGCTAGCTGGTAGGTAGTAGACGGTAGAATAAAAGGTACGAACGGAGTATGTACTAAACCGGTTGGATACCGTTCGAGACGACTCGATCGATCGGCGGGTTCCCTTGTGGCGTGCCTTTCGCACGGAGAGACGTCAACGAGAATGCGACAAGGACGCGAACAACGATGGGATGACACTCGATAACAGGTACGTATTCATCCATCCCGTCTTCGCGATCCTCCCCTCGTAAAAACGTTTCCTACCTCGAGATGACGCAGGTGACTCTGGCAAACTCCATCCCGGGTAAATACATTTCTACGCGTGGAGTTGCTTGCTCGATCGATGAAAATCAACATTCTCTTTTATAAAAACCCAATTTCGAATTCCTGAAGCGAAAACATGTCCAACCGCTAAGCAAAAACGTCGGGTTATCAAAGATCGGGAATACCAAAGCTAACTTTTATCATTGCCCATATTCGGCCTGAAACGATCTTCGAAAGAGCCACCTCAAGAACCCAGGCAAAATCGAAGGATCGTCCAAAAGATGTCAAGGATCGAGTCGTAGATCAGTTGGTTGCTGGATCGATAAAAATCAACGTTCTCTTTAATAAAATCGAATTCAAATGGCTGGAACGAAAGAGCGTTCAAACACAGAGCAAAAACGTTGAGTTTCCAAAGACCCGAGCTAACTTTTACCATCGGTCATATTAAATCTGAAACGACCTTGGAACGAGCAACCCCAAGAACCCAGGCAAAATCGAAGGATCGTCCGAAAGACATCAAATACCGAGTCGTAAATCAGTTTACCCACCCCGCTCTCTTGGCCACCGCCACCAGCACTGTTGTACTGCTTCCAATAACCCGGCGATGCGACCGTGCTGACGCCTACAACAGCGGTATGTTGTAACATGGAGGAGCAAGAAGAGGAGGAGGAGGAGGAAGCTGCGTTCCTCGACAAGTTGCCGCTCGGACTGGAACGTAGGAACAACGGATCCGAAATGACGACGTTCTCGAGTTCACTAAGCGAGGCGGTGGCTGTTGCCACGGTCTTCGAAGCGATCGTTGATGTTGTCGCTGCCGTGATCGACTGACTCGAGCTGCCGCCGCTGGTAGAGCGTAGCTGTTGTTGACCGTTGCGCGTTGCCATGACGACCGAACCGGTTGCGCAACGGTCGCGAGCCAGTTGGAGCACGTTCGAACCAGTTCCAAGTTGCGCGGAGTTGAACTGCGCGGCGCGACGCTGTTGATGACGTCGTTGCTCCGTTTCAACGGAGATCTCGAGGCGAGACGCGGCGAATCTGCTGGTCGAAGCTCGAAGCAGCGTGGTTCTGTCGCGCGTTTGGTATTTCGGCTCGTCAGTCGACTTGGCGTCGATGCCGAAATCGCTCAGCCTGAAGTTCTGTTGATTCATCTTGAAGTCCGCGTTGTTCCTGAAGCTACGATCCATGTTCGTCCGCGATACTTCCACCCGTGTTCGAGCTGATCTCAGCGGAATTACGTCGTCCCACGACGACGAGCTATTTTTCTCGTTGATCGATTCGACGTGGGGTGCCGATGGTGTTGGCTGTTAAAGCAGCGGTGGTGGTGGTAGTACTAGTAATGGCGACAATGGTCTCGGCAATGGCAGAAGAAATGGTAGTGGTACAGCGCGGTATGTTTCGTTGAACCGGTTTGTCCGCGGCGCCGAGGCAAACGCAGGAACGTCGTTCGTTCGGCGTTTGCGCCGATCGAGCTATCGCGAATTAGATTTGCAAATGCTTCCTCTACCCTCGATGCACCGATCGAGAACAGCCGCTTCGAGGAAGTCCAAGGCACCGAGGATAAAAAGCCGAATGTCCGAGTTCGCCTACTTGTAGCCGGTAAAACCTATCGCGAAGTTGCATAATTTCATCGATCTCGGCGCTGATCGGGATTTTCACGATGCCCCACACACCAACGACGCCTTTGGAACGTCACGACCGCTCGGAACACGCTCGAAACTTCGCGGAATCGTTGCGAGACGTCGTTGCGTTCGCCGCTTTTTCTTCTATTCTTGGAACTCGCGGATGTTCCTTCTCCTGCGTTGGTATCTCGTCGCTCAGTGTCTATCTTTTGGAAAACAAGTCAGTTCTAGAAGAGAAAAGAGAAATATTCACCGAGAACAATTTGCCCAAGAAATATCGATCACTCGTAAACAACGTATCTACGTTACATACTCGATTCTATGATTCCTCGACACCCAATGTCAACTCCCCACTACCCGCTCCCATCAGTCAACTTTCCTTTGCCCACTTTCACGATCAAACAGATCACGGACAACCATCGCGAACGGTTCATACCCAAGCGTTACGTCACTTCAAAATCACTTATCTTTACCCCAAAAGAGATGGATGTTGCCGATGTCAACTTGGTCCACGTCGACTTTCTTCCTTCGATTCTAACCTCTACAGGATGATCATCGTCGTAGTTGGCCTCGTCCTCCTTGTTATCATTTCTATCTTTAACCCGACTCTTCCCGTCGCTAGCCTCTTCTGCCGTTACGATAGCGGTTGCCAAGTCGGGCCGAACGTTTCCTCCGGTCATGTTCCAATGTATCGCGATTACTCTAGGGTCACTTTCTTCGTTACTCAAAAAAGATCCATCTCACCGATGTCAACTTGGTCCACGTCGGTTTCCTTCCTTCAATTCTATCCTCGACGATGATCCTTCTTGTCGCTTCTATCTTTATCGCGACCCCTCCTCTTCCTAGCCTTTTATGTTCTCGCGATAGCGGCTGCCAAGTCGGGCTGAGCGTTTCCTCGCGTCACGTTCCGATGTATCGCGATTACCTCAAGATCTTTCGATCGAAAAGACGAGGCCAGGCGTTACGTTCTTGCGAATCTCCACGCCGAGGAACAACGACAAGGACGACGAAAGCGCAGCGACTCGCTCACGATTCGCGATGCTTCTGGTCGACCGAGATACCGCCTCGACTCCGTCCGCGGTACTATTTTTAAGCTTTGCCTTTATTACGGCTACTACGCGTCAACGGTTCCTCTTCGAGGGGCGGCGACGGTTTCAAGATCGTTCCGGTTGGTCGGTCAGTCGGCGTTCATCACGAGCTTTGCACTTTTCAGAGGTCGACGTGTTAAATCCAAAGGGCGACGAGATGATCCCCGATCAGCAGCGACTTGGAATTTTACCTCGTCAAAGACGATCATCGAATAGTGACGGGGCTAACACTCACGCGTCGAATTTCTTCTTTAGGCCCAAAGCTAAGAAAACATCAACCGGGACAATCCAATTAGCCCCATGGCGAGAAAAGACCCGGAACGACCAGGTTCGTACCCCAACATCGCGAAAGAGAGTCCGTGATCGTTTGGGGGATTTAATTGGTCTCATCGAATCGGAAGAGGCACAGATCACGAAACACTGATGATTAAATACCACGGGTGATAGGAACATCCCACGCAAGAGCGTCGAACTCGACCGAAAGTACAATTGGCACGAAACGACTCGATCTCAAGTTATTAGATGTTGAAGCCGATAGGGGCGTCATCCTGTCGATTCGATGATCGGTCGGTTGGGGCGTCATCATCACGATTAATGACGTCGTCGATTACAACTGTGACAGTGACGAAGACGAGATTACGAAGCCGTCGGTGAAGCGTCACGATCGAAGGAGGAAGATCAGAAGGCAACGACGGCCAGCTGGTTGCCCAGTAGAGAGGCGACTGGTTTTGTTACTCGACTGCTAGGCTACACGTCGCAGAGAGACTGGGCTCCTGTGTGTAACCCCACCTCCGTCGTCTTCGACGACGCTGACGATACGCTGGTCGGTAGCCGATGCACGCGCGCGCACGTGCATTGTCTCTGCCCTCGGCTCGTGTCTCTGTCATCCAGCAAAAGTAACCGAATCGAGCCGAATCCTTCGGAATCAGTGGGATCGTTGGATAATCCTCCGAAGACAATTGGAATTGACGATCAAATATTCATGGTAAGGTGATTCGAATATCTTTCTTTGGTTTAGTAGGATTTTAGGTTACTTTAAGTTTCATAGGAATTTCTTGAATTCAACAGAAATTGTCTGGGCTGCTCTACTCTTGCAAGCTTCCGCGTCAGGACAGAGATCTAGGCTATCCGTCGTTGTATTCTCAATCTCTTCATCGTGACAATGCCCTTAAAATCACTTTTTTAGGATTTACAAATTTAGGATTAACGCAAACGATGAAGCGCGGAAGTTGCACAGTTGGGGTTAAACTATAAGACTTTGAAATCTGATGGAAACGTCAGGAGGTAGTGGTTGTCTATAGAAAAATGCAATGAAAGACTATTACCACGTTGAGAGGGTCAAACCAAACAAGGTAGGTAATTCCTTTCTTCCTTTCTTTTTCTTTTCTTTCAGCTCTTTTTTACTAGTCAGCGCATCGATCGGCACAGAGCAAGGAGCTGTTTACAACGACTATCTGCCCTCGCTTCGTTACGGGGAAAACCTATTAATCGTGGATCGTTCGCGATATCTTAATCGCCCATTACTCCCTTTTCTTTTAACGCGAGGTCAAATACCTCGCTACGTGGGAGTCGTATTGTTCCAACTTGGTAAGACCAGTGTCGGATCTTTGCAGACTCGACATCGTTGCATCAAGCAATTTTGAAATTCCAAGAAGAAATGCAATTCGTTTAAGAACACTTATCCATCGATTGTTTTCTCATCGCTATCCCAACGAGTGAACCTTACCTCTATAAACAACCTCACTTTCATCAAAGGCAAGGTTTCCTATTCGAAGTACCGATAATTATTTCGAATCTGTCCTTTTGTTCAGACCCGATGAATTTTCTTGGCTAAAGGAAGCGACATTTTCTAACGAATGTCGAGGGCAACTTCGAGATGAGGTAGAAAGAGAAAGCTAACGTCAGGCCAGCGCGTTATTGTCGACAACATCTCTAGGTTGAGGAGACCCGTCGTCGGTCCAACAACATCGTAATTCGATGAACGTTGCGTCGCGATTCGAAGTTCAACGAGGAAGACGAGAGAAGCCCTCCTCCTCGTGATCTCGAATCGGTGAGTTCGAGAAAACTCGCCGGTGAATTCCCGAAAGCGAAGCGGTGCTTCGGCGTCTTCTTTCTCTCTTACGCCAGTGTCTTTTCTCTCTTTCTTCCTGACGTTCTCTTTCCGCCTTCTCCGTGGCGCGGCGGAGATACAGAAATAGTTCGTTCGAAGAGCAGTGGGACTTCGACGTTGGCAAATGGAAGGAGTGGAAGAAACGGGAGTGAGGGGAAGGGAGGGACGGGGGAAGGAGGCCAAAAGAAGCTGAGGGGAAGAAGAAAGAACGAGAAGGAGCGAAACGACGGAAAATACGGACAAGAGTTACGAGTTACGCCGGAAAACGGTGGATTATGTGTGTTTAACCCCACCCGTCGTCGAGCCACCGAAAGCCTCAGAGTTATGTTTGAGTACGAAAAGTAAACTTCGACTTCGTGGCGGCGACTCCGGGACTCTTTGTACGGATTAAGAGTCGAACTGGCTGCGCCGAATCGACGCCTTTGTCTCGGCGTTCCCTCGGCCAGCTGCTCTTTTTCCTCCCTTTCAACGAGACCCAGTGGAAAAAATCACCATCGTCAGCTGATCGCCAATTATCGTTGGGTGACTGCGACATTTCTTGCCCGAATTTGAGGCTAAAGCGCAAGTTGCGTTTTCGAATGAACAGTTTTAGCAATCAATCGCGTAGTCACCGCTAGGATAGTCTGCAATGGTTTAACAATGGTCTTGCAACCTTTCGGGAAGTGGTGGATTCCTGTTTCGTAGAAATTGCTTTTCTTTAAAGATTCTAAACTTCGGACGATTCCGGGACTTTTTGCATGTATTAAGAGTCGAGCTGGCTGAGCCAAATCGACGCCTTTGTCTCGATGTTCCCTACCTGACTGATCTTTCTTCTCTCGTTTCAATGAGACCCAGTGGAATGAATCGCCAATCTGTATTGGGTGACTGCAAAATTTCTTGCCCGATTTGAAGCTAAAACGTAAGCTTTAGTTAGGACTCGAATGAACAATTTTAGCTATCAATCGCGTGGTAACCGTTAGGATAGTCTGCTATAGTTTAACAATGGTCTTGCAACCTTTTAAAAACTGGTAAATTCCTGTTTCGTAGGAATTGTTTTTCTTCAAAGACTTTCAACATTGAGCGACTTTAAACTTCCGCGATCATCTAGTAATTTTATGATCTTGGTCATTTTGCTGAAGTACTTTCATCGGGCTATCCAAACTAGACTCGACAGAGCTCTTCGGTAAAATCGAGTTCCACTCGATCTGTCAGATCAGAAGGGTCGAGTCGAGGTAAACTTTTGAGAAGACGAATCGTCTAATCCTAAGTCTTCTTCTTCGACTCGACGAGGTTCATTGTCCTCTTGCGAAAATGATCGACGAACGATTTTGCACGCACACAGTAAGACTGCGTATGATCGTTGTTTCGACACAATAATGGCACGAGTGCCTAACAAAACGTTCAGAGAATTCCATTGGCTCGCGCATAACAACCCTTTTCAGCTTTACGACGTACGTAAAGCCGGTTTCACCGCATGCCAAGAGATCGATCGTGTCGATCATAGTTGGAAAATATTCATAATCAACGCAATCAGCTACGTCGATCGACGGGGCTCTAAACGAAGACGATTTCATTCAACGAGGCTCTGGACCAAGACAATTTCAACACGGTTCTGAAGAAAGACAATTTTAACAAGACTCTAGACAAAGATAATTTTTATGAGGCTCTGAACCAAGATAATTTCAATCTAGCTCTAGACGAAGATGATTTTGATAAGATTCCGGACGAAGACGATTCCGACAAGGCTATAAACGAAGACAATTTTAACAAAGCTCTGAACAAAGACCATTTCAATGAGGTTCCGAAGAAAGACGATTTCGACGAGGCTCTAGAAAAAGAAGATTTTTACGAAGCTTTGGACCAAGACAATTTCGACGTGGCTCTAGACGAAGATGATTTCAACGAGGCTCTAAACGAAGATGATTTTGACGAGGCTCTGAACGAAAATGATTTTTATGAAGCTTTGAACGAAGGCAATTTCGATAAGATTCAAATCGGAGATGGATTTCGACAAGACGCAAAGCGGCTGTCACACCGAATTTCAAAGTTTTCGCAAAAGTGTCTTCGCTTTGGAGAAATCGTCGCGTCGACGGAGACGCGAAAAAACGCAAAAGACACGAAGAAAGCCCGTACGACTGCTGCGAGCTCCTGTAACCCGCGTAAAAAGCTTAGTTCCGCCTCCCTTTCACCGAGCGCGCGCCGCCCTTTTGCGCCCTTCCACGCGCCCTATCCCGTCGTCTCGACGCTACCGAGTAAAGTGGAAACGGCTTTTGGCGCGGGGGAGGCAAATCCGTGGAAAAAGGTGGTCTGCTCCACGTGCAACAGGTAGGAAAGCGTCGAGCGAGCGAAAGAGAGAGGAGAGAGAGGAAAAGGGAAAGAGGGAGAAGCGTCGATGCGATTCAAAGCGGATCCTAGTGAAACAACGCGCACGAGTTTCCATTGACCGGCCGACGAAGTCGAAAAATAAAAATTGAAAGACGAAAGGACGAAGGACAAAGGACGAAAGATCAAAGATTTTTGACTGCGTCGAAACGCTTTTTCCTTCTTTTCCTTTGCTCCAATTTTAAAGATCGACGTTTCTTAACGTCGCGTGACGTCGGCGTTACAAACTGATTCCTATCTATATTCCTTAAACTCCGATTCGACTGGACATTACTGAAAAAATCGAAACGTCTTCGAAAATTCTGCCTTCTTTTTCTTGATGTATTGCAATTTTGAATATTTATTATGTTTCAAATTCAATTCGATCCGTTGGCAAGCGATACGCGTTAAAATACTGTTTGAATTAGAATCAGTTCTGATCGAACATCTACTTAGAAAATTTCTTTTAACACATCGGACAGGTTATTATCAGCCTGAAAACCCGTCACTTGCTCGTCTCTGAAGAACGAGCAGGTAAAGAAAACACTTTTATCGTTCCAATCGTTTCCAGCGTCTTTTGTTCCTTGAAGCATAAAAAATGCAGAAATAAATAAATAAATGTAAAGAAATAATAATAAACCATGGCAAGAAATATGGGAAATTTGGCGGGGCTGATGATCAAACGATAGACTGAAAATCCCGCATTACACCGTACAGTGTGTTAATCGATATCCCAAGACAAAACTGTTTGGCATCTTTCTACGTCATGGGAGACTTTATCTCGAGCACGAAACAATCGATTTAATTGTATATAATTAAGCGCGATACCGAGAGGGAAACGCTTTCACGGTGTTTCAGCGAGTACGGCGCATCGAGCGAGATCGTTACGGCGATTATTACCTGCATCGCGTGCCAGCAAGTGCGGAAAGATAACGGAACGCGAGATGTATGACGTTTAATCGCATTCATAAAGCGAGGATCAACGACAGGGCACGCGCGACAATTTCCTCATGCTATCGCGCTTGTTGCGATTTCATCGTAAATCGTAGATCACCGATTCGGCAACGTTTCTAATTTTAACGATGTTCCGCCGATTTAATTTCGATAAAACGAAGTAGCGATGGAACGAGTGACGCTAGAGAGAGTACAAAGAGGAGGCAAGGGAATTCACGAAGTTCAAACATAAGGAAGAAGAAGGAAAGAAGCAAGACAAGAGAATTCGTAGAGTCCAAAGCTAAAGAAAAAGAAGAAGAAGAGAAATAAGAACGGAAGGGAGTACAAAGAGAATTCGCAGAGTCGAAACTTAAAGAAGAAAAAGAAAAGAAACAAGGAAAGAAGACAAAAAAGAGTACAAAGTGGAGGCTAGGAAATTCGCAGAGTCCAAACCTAAAGAAAGAGAAGAAAAGAAAGAAGGCAAAAAGTGACGAATCGAGTGCTATCAATTTCCCTTCTTTTTACTTGCCCGCTTTTCACCCTCTTAAGCGAGATTCTCCTCTCTCTCTATCTCATTTATTTATTGGCGAATAATAGAAGGGACGAAGCAGACCGGAAGTAATCGGTAAATTTTCGTCGCGATACTTCTCCAAGAAAGAAGAACCAATCTCGAGCGCGAAAAAGAACGAGGAGACGTGAGAAGAATGAAGGAAGTTCCTCCTCTTTCAAGGAGTAACCGGTACACGCTCGAAACGGAGTTATCACGATCACCGTAATCCCATTTACGATCGACGTTATTCCTTTCCGCGAAGCAGCGGAAGGATTCTCCTCGGAGGAACGATGAAAGACGCCGAGCGATATCGTCTTACGAGCGATCCACACCAAGGTCGAACTATCCTCGCCCGTCGTTTTACCTTTTATTGCGCCATTTTTGTTTAGACCAACGATAAAATTCAAGGAGAGTGGCGCGAGAAGAAAATTCGACGAAAGCGTCCTCATCGTACAGGTAAAAGCGGGTGGAAAATTTCGTTTCAACCGAATTAGTTCTCGCGATACCGAAGACAGGAAATCGGGAGACGGAGCGCGATGTGAATAACCCTTAAGTTTTGGCTCGTGCAAAACGAGACGCGTATCTCGCGAAAGGAAGCGATAAAGCGACTCTCTCTCTCTCTCTCTCTCTCTCTCTCTCTCTCTCTCTCTCTCTCTCGGAAAAAACGGAATAGGAACGTCGCCGATAAAATCGGCGATACGAAGAAGGCGCAAAATGCGCGAGAGAAGTCGCTGTAAGCCATCGTAAATGCATGGAAAAAGATCGAAATTAAGAGAGAAGAAGAAAGAAAGAAAGAAATAAATATTAGGTTATTTGAAAAGTAATTTCGTTTCTTCCCAACAGTTTTTCATAAAAACAACATAAGAAACATAAAAAACATCATTTTTTTCATTAAAAAAACGAAATAACTTTCGTTTCAATTGATATATATATATATATATATATATATAATATATATTGTACATAATATACCCCATTTCTTTATTATTTTTATTTTTATCTTTATTATTTATATTTATTATTATTATCTTTATATATTATATATATTATATGGAGAGGGAGAGAGAGAGAATTCGCAATACCACACGCACGCTTGCCCCATAAAGGAACTTACGATAGGACCGAGAAGACGGCTTAGGATCCGACGAACGAGGTTATGTACAAGGAGCAGGACGATTGTGAGAACGTTACGGTAAAACGCGATTCCAGATGCGATCGGCGTCTACGGGGTACTCGGTAAAATCGAACTAGTTCTCTACGACGGACTCGTACCGATCGGTCGAACGAAACGCGGAGGGGGAAAAACCGCGAGGTGCTTATAGATCTTTGCGCTCGTTGGTCGGCGGCGCATCCTTTCTTGCCTCGAGGATAAATCTAAACGCATCGGACAGTGTCTGGGCCGTTCTTCTTCGTTATTCCGCCGATGGAAACTCACGGCGAGGGGAAAAGAACGAAAGGGAAGAAAAAGGGAGGAAGACAGGAGAGGTTAGGTTAGCCACCAACGTGGAAACTGGCCAGACTGCCTGTCGCCGTCACCTATGACCACGACGAGGACAAGGACGACGTAACGTTAGGCCACGATGGAGCGGGAGAATGGAAGATAGACGATCGATGACCAAGTGAAGGTAACCAAATACATACGCGCGCACGCACACACACACCGATACTGATCGTATACGTATTTACCCGCGTCTTTGCATTAATTTGAATTAACTATCGTGGACAAGTCGTTGGTAATAGCAATGGTAATGGTGATAGCAGATTTCCCGTTATCGACTCACCTCGAATTCACTTTTTTAACCATTTCAACCGTGCCAAAAGTGAAACCATTAGGTGCGCGCAATCTTCGGCATTCAGGGCAGTCTTTTATCAATCTTGTTTCAAAAATTAAAACAATAATTATAATCGTAACATAATATCGAGCAATAACATTTTAATCATAGTAATCTGTATGAAACTTTTCAAAACATGGATAAACATATAAATCAACTTTTGGATCCATTTTTGTGGCGGGTGGCTATAGTCACCCGTAGTAGCGAAAGAGTTAATACTATTTTATATTTTTAATTTTTAATTTCTAATTTTAATTTTAATTATTTTATTAGGTTGTTCGGAAAGTCACTTCGTTTTATATTTATTAAAAAACGTTGTTTTTTATCTTTGTTTTTGTTTGGAAACTGTTGGGAAAAAACGAAATGGCTCCGAACAATCTAATATATATATATAATTTTTAATAATTTTTTTTAATAATAGCAAATTCAATTACTTCCGAATCGATTATAGGGCACCAGTTCATAAAGTAGACAAACTTTTCATAAGGAAAGAGGTACGTCAACGATCGGAGGATGTAAAAGCGCAAGGAACTGCGATTTACATACGTCTATTAAACCAGATTTTATTCGTGGTCACCGTCCGACGATAGACGTCGCATTCGTTTGCGCAGGATTGGAATTAAATCCGTTTTATCGCCTGACGTATTTTGGCTGTCGTGTTGGCGGGAACTGAATTATCATAAAAGCGGTATCCTTGTTATATATGTAAATTTTGGAAATCTTTTCCCGAATACGAATACGTTATTACAATTAAATCTAGGGAGAGATTTTTAAAAAGACGTCGTTTCGAGGATGTTCGATCAAAATGAGTCGCGTAGAAAGAGTTTGACACTCGCTCTTAACCGTGTTAAATGCAAAGATGTAGAGAAAAATAGAATCCTCGCGAAGACCAAAGCAACAGTATATTTAGCAACACTATCCTATCGCGACATATAACGTTTTCATGTAAGAATTGCCGTCTCCATTTTATCGTCCCTGCATACGTAGAAAAGAGAAAAGCGTGGCGTGGATGTTGCAGCAGGAAAGGAGAGTAAAAAGAAGGAAATAAGCGGGTTGCGCGAAGGTACAACGAGATGATGGAAAGAGGATCAAATGGGCGAACGAACGATACGACGGAGGAAGAAGAAAATAGGAAGGAGCAAAACTCCAGGCAAGGAGTATCGCTCGACCGAGCGAAAAGAAACGATATTGTCGCGAGAAATCTCTCCGTACAGTTTTCTTCCTTCCTCCTTCAATCCTTCCACCCACCAAACCCATTTCCCCTCACCTGGACCCGTTCACCCGACTAGGTTTCATCATCGTTTCGATATCGGGGTTAGGAAGGAAGAGCAAACTGGATAAATTTTCATGGGTGAAAAACGAAATATCGAGGAACGTGTGTTTTGGTTGATCGTGCAAAATATGCGTATTGTTGTCGTCACGACGACTGATCTTTTGTTGAACTTAACAGTTGTTGCTCAGGCGCGATTGTTCTCTGTCGAGAATTTTCGAGGCTCTTAGAGATTAGTAGTAGGAGTATCAGGAAAGAATGTTGTATTTTTTCGTCAAATTTCGTCAACAATTTTATATGACATTCATATTTTGAGTGAACGATGCAATCAATGACGAAACTACTTTCGGTCGAAAAAATGTACAACAAACCCGTAATGTCTCACCTAGACCCATTCACCCGCCTAGTTTTCATCATCGGGAAGGAAGAGCAAAGTGGGTAAATCCGTGAAAAATGAAACATCGAGGAACGTGTATTTTGCTTGATTATGCAAAACATGCGTATTGTTGGGCGATGTAACAGTTGTTACTCAAGCGTGATCGTTCTTTGTCAACACCTAATGTGTCCTGGAGGAATCATCCAGGCTCTTCGAGATTAATAGCAGCAGCATCCTTCGTTATAGAGTTAACACATTCTCCGGCATACGTCTTTCTTATTAAATACGTTCTATAACCCTGTTAAATGACTGTTGTATTTTTATTTGTTGAATGAACACCCAAAAGAGCGAGATTGATTTGTCCAATTTAGCAAGATCGAGGAATGCGAATTCTATTGATTGCTTAAAGGTATCGGTAGGTGATGACTACAGGGAGGGAACAACAGTCGTTGTTCAAGGGCCTGACATCCAGGCTAGTTAATCTTCTAGTAGCTGATTAGCGTTACTCGTCGCACAGCTAGCACGCGGCCTCTCATTTACGCTTCTCTTATAAAATACATTCTACGACTCTGCTAAATGACCGTTGTATTTTCATTTTCTAAATGAACACGCAATAAAACGAAACTGATTCTTCTAATTTAACAAGATCGAGGAACACGTATTTCGAATGATTGCATATAGGTATAGGACGCCTACCGATCACAGGTTCAGCACAGCGGACGATTTAGGCGCGGTAGTCCGTTGTCAACACCTGACGCGTCTTGGGAGTGTCTTCCAGGCTAGCTAAACTTCTTGTAGCTAATTAGCGTTACTCGTCGCACAGCTAGCACGCGTTCTCCCATTTACGTTTCTCTTGTAAAATACATTCTACGACTCTGCCATATGAAGACGGCAATTTTATTCTTCGAATAAATATCCAGCACGGGAAAAGGCCGAAGGCGTTTTCGAGACCTCGGCTCCGCTTTTATTCCCACTTTCGTCGCGCTTCCTCCATTAATTACGGTTATCGCGCTCGACGTGCGGAATACAAGCGCGGAATTAAGAGGCGCGCGGCCTTCTTCGCTCAACCCCTTCAAAAAAGCACTTTCTACGCGAGAACGCGGCAACGAACGACTTTAAAAGTCGGAACGCGTCACGAGAAGGTGGGCGTTTAAACGCGCCGTTGTGTCGCCTCTGAATGGCGCCTCTTCGAAGCCCCCAAAGCGAGACGACTTCGACGTCTGTTCTCGTCTCCCCCGAGCTCGATCAACGTTGTTCAAAAAGTTATTTCGTTTTTTTTTAAATGAAAAAAACCTCGTTTGTTTTTTTATGTTGTTCTTATAACAGTTAAAAACTGTCGGGGAAAAACGAAATTACGTTCCGAACAACCTAACGATACAATTCAAAATGAAGAAGCAGCCTGAAATCTGATCATGAGACGTCGATACGATCATAAGGATTGGCTCGATCCAGTGAAAATCGATAGAGAAAATTCGTCCAAGTCGAAACGATCTCCTCGTGAATACGAGAGGCACCAAAGTCGCCGTGGCACTCGATGCTGATCGGTGGTCGTCGCTTCTATCACGGCTGCTCGATCTTTTGTTCGCGCGGCAAAAGGGTTAATCACCGACGAGTAAATTGGCCAGACTGCCTGTCGCCTTTGGCAACGTTCTCTGCGAGTTCGTTGCGACAGAGATAGAGATAGAGAAAGAGAGGGAGAGAGCAATCTGAGGACACGGAGGCCGGGACTGCGAGGCGACGATCGACGTCCGTTCCAAGAAGTCCATTGCAATTAGCACGTCGATAGGACAAACGTTCGATGAGCTCTCTAATGAATTCCGTCCTCGAACTCTTCCTCCTTCGAACTCAAGGTCGGACGAATTACCAAAATCGCAGTAGGCGAAAGAGATTTTCGAATTGTGACGCGACGAAACTGACGAAACTGATTTAAAGGATTTAGATTGCGAAATATCCTATCCTTAAGATATGTTTATCACTTTGCGTAACGATAATAATTCGATACTGTACAATACGGATAATTATAACAAAGATGTAAGCGATTCAAATAGTAATAATGATGATAAATATAAATTACATAATCTGCGAGCGCGTGTTTATGTTACGAGATTGTTTTCGCGAGAGTAGAAGTTACAGCGACTCCATTACATACACACTTCGGTGATTACGGAATCGGCCAAACAGTGTTTCTCTCCAGTTGTCGATATGTTGGTTATTCGGGAAGTAATTTCGTTTTTTTATGAGAAACCGTTGTTTTTTATGTTTCTCTTATATCGTTTTTATGAAAAACTGTTGAGAAAAACGAAATGACTTTCCGAACAACCTAAAATAGGATACGATTAAATTAAAGAATAATTATAAAAAACGAAGAATTCCTCGCGGCCATGTATTTAAACGTAAGGAAGGACACGGAATTCGCCCTCGCCGAATCGGGCAAACTGCGAACCTCGAATTCGTCGTACCGTTAATATTCCCCATCTCTCCTCTCCCCTCTCCAGAGCTTGTCGTTGGTCGTGATTCGGTGGTTAGCCAATATGAATTTTAAACGATGGAAATTTTACGCGGCAAACGTCCTTCGATCGCCGGAACGATGATCGATCATCGCGAGTCGCGTGGAAATAATTTTGAATCGACGAAGTTTCTCGGGTCGCCGCGACGAGAAGAGAACGAGACGTAACGCGAGACAACTTCCAATCGAGAATTAGGACGACGGTCGAGAGAGTCGCGACTGATGGGAGGCTAACGCGTTACGACGTCGACGGTATTCCCTCGAACGTTACAAAACGTTTTATCGCAATCGTTAGAATAATAATCGTTAGGATTGTTTAGGATCTCTCGTGGGGAAACGAGTTTCGTCACAATGGGGTGTCTGGCTGGTTAGGCTGGTCCTAGATAACCAACAGTCAGCGAGCTAGCTAGCAAGCTAGGTAGCTAGACTAAGCTAAGCTAGGATAGGCTAGACTGAACTAGACTAGACTAGACTAGGCTAGACTAAACTAAGCTAGGATAGGCTGGGCTAGTTAGCTAACTACCGGCTTATAGCTCTTATAATCCGACGCGGTAGAACGTCGAAGGTATTCCCTCAAATCTTACAAAACGTTTTTATCTTAATGATTAGAATAATAATCGTTAGGATTGTTTACGATCTCTCGCTAGAAAACGAGTTTCATCACAATGGGGAGTCTGGTAGGCTAGGCTGGTCCCAAACAACCAGCGAGCTAGGTAGCTAGCTACGCTAGGCTAGGCTAGCTAGCTAACTGCCGGCTCGTAGCTCGTATAATCTGGTGCGATACGACGATACGAAATCGCCTACAGGTCGTTTCAGGAGGCGCGGTTGAAGATTGATAGACCGGTTGTGGTCGCCGGTATGAAACGGCCGTATATCACGACCTGGATAAATAAACAACGGTGCGTCTAGTGGTAGGAGACCGACACTAGCTACTACCCACTGTCCATCGTCGGTGGTTCGATCGTCCTGCGTGTAATCGTGTCTCTCGGTGGTATCGCGCGTGAGAGCGAAGGTAGGCGCGGTGATAGAAAGTCGAATGAATTAAGCCTCTGCCTGCCTAACCTGCTTATGCTTATTACAACCTACCCACGTGCCGCCGTACGCTCACGTTTAAAAGGAGAAGTAGGAATCTGAATATCGTGGGCACGCGATTCCCGTCGACTCTTTCTTACCCACCCTGGCAGGACGGAAGAGACAGGCCGTCCCAGGAGTCGTCATCGAGCCACTTACCTGAAACAAAAAGACGAATCGAAGTTAGGATTGAATTTCACGATTTATGGGGTTGTCTTGCACCGAGGATCATCGAGACACGCCATCGACATCGATCGTTTCGACGGATCTTTGATGGTAGCTTTTTTCGATGGATGCAGATTTGTTAAATCGCTAGTTTCTAATTGGTCGATGTCACGGTTAAAGTCTCGTTGGATTATTATCAAAATAACACAGTGTCAATGGGCTAAAACGAATCGTCTATTGAATCGTTTGTCTTAATAAAGGGGACAAGAAGACAAACACAAATCACTTCTCGAAGCTGTCCCTTGTCCTCGAATGACATACAGATGTTCTTGCCTTCGAGGGGTTCGGTTCGCTTTTGATTAGAATATTCTCCAAACTGATAGGATAGGATAGGATAGGATAGGATAGTTGCCGAGTCATCAAATAAAAAAGTGTCCTAACAAGAATTAAAATGATACTTTCTATTAACGAATTTCCAACGGATCTTTTTGGAGACAGTCACGTCCGGGTGACTCCAAAACTGATAAAACATCGATCGGTTATCTACATTTTTGAGCGCAACTCTAAATGACTCTCGATCGACCTGGTTGACGTCACGTGTGCAAATAAGTGCGCGATACGTTGAGGATTTCATTGAACGGGTCGCGTGAATCAACTTGAATCGATAAGACAGTGGACGACGTTGATTGTTTCATGGATATCGCTAAATAGCATCGCATTTCCATTTACGTTCGGTTTCTTGGTCTGCGATGTCAAGACTGAGGCTCGTTTCCATCGACGGAGTTGTTTCTCTCTCTCTCTCTCTCTCTCTCTCTCTCTCTCTC
>JAITYT010000330.1:3636850-3649843 GCA_025433975.1 Liostenogaster flavolineata
CATCCATCACGGTCGACGTACGTAGTCCACGGCCACGTAGAGCACGATTCCACGGGATTTCGTCGAAGTCCGACTCGCGGTGAGATCTGCATACGCGCAGTCCGTTAACGATCCGCTCGTGTAGATCGTATCGATACGACGATTCAAGGATAGATCGCGATATCGTAGACGATATCCCTCTATGACACGCAACGAACCGCGAGATACGCGATCGCGCGAGGAATCGCTCAACAGCGGCGTATCATTGAATTACAGTTATTCGCGTCCTGCACGGCGGTGGCCATGTAGCTTAACTCGGTCCATAGGCTCTAGGGGCGACCTGCTCCTACCATTGAGCTACCGATCTTTTTCATTGGGTTCCGAGCCGCGTCCCTTTTGTGCCTTGGTTCCTCGTTTAAGAACGACAAAGGCCCTCTTGCAACGTGCTCGTTTATGGACACCTACGTACGCATGGACGGGCGTATTTACGTTGATTCGATATCAGACGGCAGACTTCAATGCTAATTCCAGCGGAGGCACGACGATCGACTAGCGAAGAACGTGCCTTTCCTCTTGCCTATGTACGGTAAACGCATTTTTTTGCGCCTTTGCTGGCGATTGGTAGATCCTCCATCAATGACGTAAGCGATCGGTGAAGGATATAAAACAGCATCGCTAACCAGGATTTCGTTATCGTAGACGATTTGGAATTTATGTTGGAGGGAGAGCGCAATGGGTCCCAAACTGGGAGAAATAGGTTAATTTATGAAAAGCAAGCGATTAAAAAGCGAAATTATTTAACTTCCTCGAGAGACGCAAAGCCGAGTCGTAATTCCTCTCTTTCTCTTATCGGTTTCTTGAAATCTCGATGGTCAAACTAGTGGCTCTCAACGGAGCGACGAAACGTTCTTCCAGTTCCCTGAGGAGCAGCTGATGATTCCGAGACACCCGGTGAGTCCCGTTAGCCGGAGATGGGCTAAAGTGAACGTCGTGACTCTTCTCCTCGGCGGACTCCTCACCCCGCTGACCATCTAACTGCGCTTTCCTTCCAACCATCCCTCCTGTCCACCTTCTTCTCCTCTTCTCTCGTCGCCATCGCGGTCGGGGTGCTACGAAGCCTCCATAAATTCGTCTTTCGTGTTGATCTTCGAGAGTTTTACGAGCACGTATGCGTCGGATGTGCCAATAAACGGTAGACCTCGTTTCACGATCGTAGCCACGAATCGAACCATCGAATCTCAGGAATTGTCTTGACTCGCACACGACCAAGACGATTACTGCTTCAAGGGCGCACGTATCACGAACTTCGGGAATACCTTCGATCAGAGATCATCTTAATTTTTCAAGTTATACGACCTAAAGCGAGGCCAAAGCCTCGAGACGGAGCATGGACCACGAAGGACCAAAAATCCTTGCTCGAAGACGATGTGGAAAAGAAACTTAGCGCGTCGCAAACATCGCTGATATTATCGTGGCAACGATGGAGCAACAGACCCGACGTCGACGTCAAAGTCGTTCACCGTATAAATAGAATATAGAGATTTGGATGAACATAGAGGGACCTAGCCTAGCTAGATACCTAGCCAACTGTCTATCTAGGCAGCCAGGTAGGTAGGTAGGTAGGTAGGTAGGTAGGTAGGTAGGTAGATACCCCCGCTAAAACGTTCCACTAAAAGGGATACCGAGGTGACCGACGTTGGCCACTGGTCAAACCAATGCCCTCTCTCGCTCTGTCGGTCCGATCGGATGCGCGAGCGTGCACACAGGCACGCACTCACACGCACACGCTCTCTCATTCGTCACGCGATTCCTTTCGACGATTGATCCGTCAGCGACATCGACGACGAGAAATTATTTCCCTAATGGAAGTTCTCATCGCTCGCATCGATCAGCGGTAACCGCAACGAACCAATGCGGTGGGCAGGCGACGGGCCACCGGGCAACTACGGAACGAACAGATCGCGAGGAGATGCGAACGTATGCGTGCACTTTTCCCGATACCCGATCCTATTTCACGCATGCGCGTCAACATGTTCCGCGATCTTCGAAATCGTCAGGATGGATGCCGGAGTCGGTTGGCATTGATCGATCGATTTCCCAGGGTTTCTCCGCGTTATTGTTTTCGCTTCTCCCGTTAGCCGCGCGTCGTTCGTCGAGCCATCGCGGGAGATCTCGATAGGGTACTCGTAGATTTGGTCCCTCGTGATCCCCGAACGATCGTTCGGCAGTCATCGAGGAGGGAAACGCGAGCAATCCACGAAAGAGGAAAAATAGATGCCTTACGATTATGATCCAGCGTTCTATCGGCGATCGTCGACATGCGGCTAGGTACGGCTAGGCAAGAGCTGTCGTTTCGCCATCACGGCGAGGCGCGAAGCGTCGCGAGTTTCACAATGCCACTACTCTATTCCGGACCAAGCGCCTATAGACGTTTCCCGCGTGCGGGGGATCTTGAGAATCTTGAAGTCTTGAGCTAGCAGCAGCGCTTCGGTTTCGCTTCGTGCACGCTCGTACGAACGAGCGGAGAACGTATCGAGATAATAAACGAACGAGCAAGCAAATATCCGAGCGCAACAGCGAACCGGCAGGATCTGTTCTATGATCTATCTAATCATGGTCGACGCTCCTGTTTACGGGGTAGTCGCGTGTACGTCGTAGTCTCGGTGATGGTCTCCTGCGTGCCGGCGTCGTAAATCTTGTTAAGGAACATAAAGAAGCGGCAGGACAGGGAGGAGGGGGCTAAGGGTTTTCGGAGAAAGGCAACGCGGTGTCGCCTCGTAGAAGAAGAGAAAGAGACGAAGGGCAACATCGAGAGAAGGGCAACGGTGGAAACGTAGGTACGAAGGGGAGAAGAGACCAAAGAGAGGTGAGGGGGAGAAGGGGAAAGAAGGGGAATGCACCAGGACGAAAAACGACAGGAGAGGAGAAGGGAAGAGCAGTAACGACGTGTACTCCAATCCCAAAGGTCCTTTCTCGTCGTTACATTCTCGCTCTCTCTCTTTCTCCCAGGCGTTTACACGAACACGAAGGACACCAATACGTCTGTCCGGCACCCCAGGCCCAAAACGAACGTTTTTTGGGGGTGAGCAACCCCTGCCTGCACCAACGGAATACACAGAACGCATAGCGTGTAACGTTCCACTGTCAGGCAACCCTCCGCGCGCACCATCCACCCACACCACTGTACGACCTAGCCGGCTAACTACTCCAGCAAACACACCGTCTACGCACCAACGTACTCCTGCACACGCACTGATGCACCACCAGGCAGAAGTCTGCCCTATGATTTGTAGCAGCACTATAATGCCTCGACTACCTCGATGCCCCTGACTCATCCTCTCTCGCTCTCTCCCTCCTTCTCTTTCGTTCGTCACCCTCCTCTCTCTCTCTCTCTCTCTCTCTCTCTCTCTCTTGCTCTCGTTCACTCGCTCCCTCACATTTTCACAAACATACAGATCGTTCCTGCCTGCAACATTCCACGGTAACATTGGTGCTTTGGGTGTACGTTAACTGTACGACATCCCGTCCCCTCCTGCACCTCCAGCCCGTCAATGTAACATCGCGCGGAGAAACGCTTGAACCCTTTTCCGAGAGAGTCGCTACGCCGACGTCGACGTTGCTCGTTCGCTCGGCAAGAGGTAACGCAGCCAGACGCCTTCCTTCCTTCCTTCCTTCCTTCGTCGTATTCGGATCGATGCAAGGCTAGAGAAGCTTCCGCGTTTCCTTGGGTGTGCGGATCTCGCTGAAGGCTGCGAGAGCAGCCAGATCGAGAGGTCGAACTGTCGCTATAGATTGGAGGAAGCCGGAGAATCTCTCGGCGAAGACGCCATCTTGGGTCACCCAAAGCGATCGCGATATCGTAACGAATTAATTTGAATATAATTGGCGCGATCTTTCGTAGAAAGTTTAGAGCCGATTGTCTTATCGGTCTACCGAGAAATCCTGATTAGGTCGATTCAGCTCGTTTCATTGTTATGATTTGATTTCGCGGCTGAGCGCATCACCAAGTCGTTCGACGGTTACGTGTGGCTTCCGACCGTACCTCTCGAGTTTATAGGTTAGATTTATCGAGTGTGGAAAACCCTTTTCTATCGCTTTTCTCTGTGCGGTCTTGGGAGTGGGGAGGGGGAGGAAAAAAGAGAAGGGAAGTTGCCTTCGTTTCTTCGTCTCGCGATTCGGCCGAAATTTCTCGTGGGGTCATTTTGATTTGATTTGATTTGATTTACTCACTACTTGATTATCGAGCTCGACTAAGAGCCCATTTACGGAGTTAACGAATGTCCACTGTACGATGGACTACAAGATACAAATTTAATCGAAGTTCAGTGAAATGTCTAATTGGTGAGTGAGGTGTTTTTTTTTTAACGAGATTCGTCGATGTTCGAAATGGTCGACACCCGCGGCGCCATTTTAAGATCCATCGATCGAAACTCCATCCGGCGGCTACTTTTCGAATCACTTCGAACCTCGACGAGGGAACGAACGACGAGTGACGTAGATCGATTTCGCATTCGAATTTCGTATCGAAGCTCGCGAAATCGAGGAGGGCGAAGGTACTGACGGATCGTCCGTCACGGAACTCTCTCGAAACTCTCGGAAAGTTCAAGGAAGAAGAAAGCCACCGATGGAAAATTAGCAGGCGGGCTTGAAAGAGCGGCTGCAGGAGGGTCGAGCCGCGCGCACGACGAGGGGCCGGCGAGGAAGAAAGCCGCAAGGGCAGGGCGGGACGGAGGAAGGGGAAAGGGACGGTGGTGGTGGTCCTACGTTCGGGAGCATTAAAGCGTTTTTCAATTATTTGATCGCCCGATAGAATTATACGCGTTGAAGCGGATTTGGATCGAATCCGAGGGCGGTGGATGAACGAAGGAAAAGGAGAGGAGAGGAGAGGAGAGGAAAGAAAATGACGATGACGGCGACACGTTGAAAGGAAGAACCAAAAATGTATTTCCTTGAACGAGCCAGTGAGGGATTAAAGGAGCGAGTGAGATAGAGAGAAAGAGAGAGAGAGACAATACGAAGCACAAAGCCGATCATCGAGTTGCGCGCGCACCCCCATGGCGAAGATTATACACGGTGTCGAAAATTAGCCTAGTCGCGCCCTCCTTTCATTGTCGTCTGTTTCGACCCTTGCCCATCTTTTATAGATTCTTTTCTTTCTTTTTTTTTTGCCACCTTTCCTTTTTCCTTTTTCCCTCTCCCCTTCCCCCTCTTGGCACCACACACCAGCCAGACCACGAAACGATCCACGAGATCTTATTCCTCGTTGAAGGCCAACTCGTATATCCGTACGTGCTATTCGCCACCTCCGTCGAGTCGAGATTGCTCTCCGTTGATAATTATATCGTTGCTTGCCTCGGTCTCGATCGCTCTCGTGACACGTTGCCACTTTATAATCTCCCGAACAGGGTAGGCGGATTAATCCTGATAAATTACTCCTCGCCAATTTATTGTCTCCCTTCGTTATTGCCTCTCGCGTGTCATTATTGAACGACGCGGTACAGTATCGAGCCGCGTATCCACGGAAATCAAAGGAATTCTTTGCCGCGTGATTTATAGTTGGTGCTGGCGTGCGAGAGCCAACGGTACCGCGCGATTCTAACCCTTTGCGGACGATGAACCCATAAACGCGTTCTACGAGTCATCGACGCGACCGACAGCTTCGTATGTGCCTACGTTATACGTGCGTATATGTGTATATATATAGTAATCTGTCCGCTTGGCGAACATCTTCGACCTTAGACCTCGACGGAAAGAAAGATGGCCAGACTCTGCTATGAATAACCATACGCAGTATCCGATAGGACCCGCGGATGCATACCAACGGCAGTCGGGACAAATACCACCTTACTTGCCTTGGCGAATCGATATCCATGCGTGCGGTACGCGCACGAAAGTGTTCGAGCCCATGGCAAGCGTTGGACTTGGAACGACTTCGTTCGCAACGACGTAACCCTCGCAACCCAATTCCGTCGTGTCCTCGAAGAAAAATTCTAGGTGAAGGGATTGGTGAACACCGATGGAGAAGATCGATGGAAAAAATTGGGGGTTCGCGTCGGTACGCGTCGAGTTATCGAGCCTTGATTGGATTTATTGTTGAACTTTTACGGAACTTGGCTATCGAGCAAATTAGAGGGAATAAGTTAACGCGTTGCATGCGGGCTATCCTACGTACGTCCATCTAGGTGACCAGTCTTAGGATGTTTTTGAGGATTCGACGCCATCCAAGCGGATGTTAAGAAATCCCTTTTAATCACGAATATTTGGCAAAGCATTTCCTCGATTATTCTTTATAAAAAAGATAACGTTATAAAATATTGCTTTATTCGGGTTTAATTATACTAGACTATTCCCAGAACGGACTGATAAATTGCCAAAATGAATTCAGTCATCTCTCTCGCTACCGTGTGAAAATATTTGTTAGATGCGATGATTATCGAATTTTTATCTCGATTGGCATTATACAAGACAATGACCAAAGCGAACAGCTTGATGAACAGCGTTACGAACGAATTGGAGTCGATCTAACTTCGATGTCACATGGCGTTAGAGAAGGTTAAGAACGAGATTACCGCTCGCGGTCAGCGGCAATTTCGTGAATTTGGTTTCGGTCCAATTAACGTGGGGTTTCCTTATTGGCGAGAAAAACCAACCGCATCGATTCCTCCTCGCGGCAGGAACGTAGTCGTGGCTTTTCATTTACTGGCGGTAACCGTCGTCCTTTTCGCTTTGCGGCGTTCTTTCAGCGCCTTGTTTCTCTCCTTCGACCACTCTCTTGGCGCTTCTACCCTCTTTTGATCTCAAGCGTTCAGTTTGGCTAAAAAGACTACCTAAATTTCAGCTTGATCAGCGTCATGTTAAAAAGCCAAACGTTCAGTTTGCCTAAAAAGGACCTGTAAGAGTCGATACAATCTCTCGATGTCAGACAACGTTAGAGAGGGTGAAGAACCAATTTCGTCAATTTTGTTTCGACCTAATCGACGTGAGGTTTTCTTATTAACCTTATTAATAAAAACGCATTCGTGGCTTTTCATTCAGTGGCGGCAATCGTCGCCTTTTTCGCTTCGCGGTGTTTCTTCCAGCGCCTTTTTTCTCTCCTTCGACCACTCTCTTGGCGCTTCTTCTCTCTTTCCGGCCACCTTTTTTGTTCCGAGCTCGAGGCTCGTTAGCTCGAGCGCTCGTTCATTCATAAATTAGCGAGTTTGCGGAAAAGAGGGCGGAACGGGAGGCGAGGTTCGAGCTTTCACGCGGGCGTGAGACGTTCGAGACCGAACGAAGAGACTAGAAGGGCAAGGGGCACCGCTGCCATCGCTGGAACCTGGGAGAAAGGGGGGGAGGGGGAGGTTGGATGAATGGATCGCGTAGGAGGCGGTGCCATAGCAAAACCCACTTTTTTTCGAGGGCTAATTATAAGGCCAGCAGCGAGTTCGCTTAATTAATGGCTATTTCGTTGTCCTTCCGCTGTCCCCCCGCCGTCCCCCTCGTCGCCAAAACTTCGAACTGGCCGCTTTTTCGCGCGACGAAGCGTGAACAGCGTCGTTTACGACGCGCGTACCTACGTATGACGGATAAGCGCGGTATCGGCACGTTCCACGTGAGAAGTTCGCGGCCCGACACTGTCCAATCGCGTTCCTCGCTTTGTTTCCTCCCGCTCGATTTTAATCACCTACTCGTAATTTATGTTACGCGAAGACTGAGAGGAGAGGAATCGCCCATTTGGAACGAAGTTACGAATAAGATCACGGGGAGAGATAATTCGAGCTGAGACGCGGAAACGTTCGTTTCCGCGTAATTGACTCTTCTGCGGTTTTAGTATTATTTAGGGGGAGGGGGGGGGGAATTGTTCATCGAAGTTTCTCGCGTTTTTGGGAATTTTTCCGCGGGCTACGTGGCAAAAATAATCGAATGAAAGCAAACTCGACCTTCTTCGTGTACTGCCTACGTTCACAGGAGCCAAGAAATATTTTTCAATTTTGTCAACAACTTTGTCAAATTTCAAACTTCGACCTCTCTTTTTCTTAATCTGTCGATGCAGTAAACTAACTTCTGCAAACGGTTTAGAGATCAGAGTACGTAAAGACACTTAAAACTACTTACGTATATATTTTAAAGGCAGATCAAATCTTGAGAAAATTAGTGTCGTTAGGCGGTCGCTTTGGATCGCGCGAAAAGTATTTAAAAAATTTCGAAATATTGATCGATTGGATTTTCTCCTCGTCGTAAATTCAAGATAGAAACAGTTCGTAACGTGAATTACAGCAGATAATTTATGAAGCCTTAAGTTAATGGTGTGCTATAAAAGAGACGAACGTACCTGCCCAATCAAAGAAGGAGTAAACGCGTCCATAAATAAATCTTCGCAATTTTTTACAATTTTTGCAATGAAATGCAAATGACTGCAATGAAAACTTTATTCACCCCACCTTAAAACACGAGGTAAATCGGATATTTCTCGCTTTACCGTTCTCTGTTGTTAAAACACAGAAAGAACCTTTCATATCTTGTCGACTATGTAGAAGCTAAAAATGCTCGAATTAAAGAAATACGTAATGCGAATTTAAGGTCCCTCCTTAAATTTGCCTAAAATCAATCCTTTCTTTTTAACACTCAGTTGACCGGAAGTAATCCGATTTTTCTTTCGTCTCTTTTCTATATTCACATCTTCAACATTCCGTAGGCAAATTCCGATTATTTTTTCAACTCCTTTTTCAACGGGTATCAAATCAACTATCAACTGTCAACGAAACAAAGTCACGGGAACTTAAAAATCCGTAAAAAAAACCGATGTAACGGAATATCGAAACTCGAAGACAGCGTTTCTCGAGTGTCACGACAAAGACGACGCGGATTCACGCGAAACAGCAGCAGCAAGAAGGCCACTGACATATCGCTGGAAAGATTCGAAAGCATTTGGAGAACTGGGTCGAACTGAGAAAGTTCCTACGCGACGTAGAACGAGTCTTCCCTCGTATAACGTATGCATCATCGTGTATCGATTAGTCGTCGACCGATCTAGTCTCGCAAGTTTTTTTTTCCTTCCTTTATATTCAACAAATAAGATCGTGAATAAGATTTGCGCAACGACGATCCAAGAACGTTACTCGAATCTCACTCGATCGACGACTTTCCTCTCTGAAGTTCCAGAAGTTTAAGAAAAGGGTTAGACGTTAGCCTTGGATAGATCAAGTTTTGTTTTGGATTTTGATGAATTTTTGTCAGGTGGTCGAATAAAACGAGTCACTGACATGGTAGTCATGCGAGTTTCATTTACGTCATACAAGTTTCATTGGCGTCATGCGAGCCTCAGTGACGTCATGCGCAATCATCGTACATGTTTAATCGTCATAAGCGTTTCATCCTCGTCATACACGTTTTATCGTGCACGTTTAATCGTCATGAACGTTTCATCATCGTCATGAATGGTTCATCGTCGTCATGCGCGTTTATCATGTATATTTAATCGTCATGCGCATTTCATCGTGCATATTTAATCGTCGTAAGCGTTCATCGTCGTCATGCGCTTTCATCGTGCATGTTTAACCGTCATGAACGTTTCATCATCGTCATGAATGGTTCATAGTCGTCATGCGCGTTCATCATGTATATTTAATCGTCATGCGCATTTCATCGCGCATATTTAATCGTCGTAAGCGTTCATCGTCGTCATGCGCTTTCATCGCGCGTGTTTAATCATCATGAGCGTTTCACCGTCGTCATACACGTTTTATCGTGCACTTTTAATCGTCACGAACGTTTCATCGTCGTTATGAGCGTTTCATCGAGCATATTTAATCGTCATGCGCGTTTCATCGTGCATATTTAATCGTCGCAAGCGTTCATCGTCGTCATGCGAGTTTCATTGACGTCATGCGCTTTCATCGTGCATGTTTAATCGTCGCAAGCGTTTCATCGTCGTCCCGTGCATTTCATCATCGTGCACGTTTCATCGTCGTGCGCGAAACCATATCCTTCCTCGCGATGACGAAGCGTTAGAAGCGCGAGTTCGTGAGTATTATTTCGTGCTTCGGTCCCGGCTTTTTTTCGCGGTACCATAGAGGCTGCTGCTGCTGCTGCTGCTGGTGCTGCTTGTGCGCAAAGTGTATTAAAGTCGATGTATAAAGGTTCAGCGGCGCGCGAATTTACGAGGCGCGTGCTACCTCGAGATAAATATCTTACGGCTCGGTACTTCTCCTCGTCCTTCGACCCTCCCTCGTTTCGCCCTTCTCGTTCCTTCTCGCTATTTGTCTCCCTCTCCCCCCCTCTCACTCCACAGAACCATTGTCTTTTCCTCATCGACACGATCGCACTCGTTCGACCTTTAATTATTTACACATTAGTCGTATGGAGTTCGAATTAAAGAATTTCACGTCGCATTAAATCTCACACGCTCGAGCGCAGCTAAGGAAAAGTGAAACGACGAAGACGCGTTAGTTAACTCGTTAGTTACTCAATTTTGTACTTTCCTTAGTTCTTTATATATATATAAATAAAGGAAGAAATATTTTAAACGTAAATTGAATAGCAATTAAAAACATAAAAGCAAGGATAAATAAGCATCGTTTATTTATATATAAAGCAGAAAGGAAAATACAAAATTACGTTTAACGTATTTATACGTCCAGCACGGTTAACAGATTAAACCTTCGTTACTTAGAACTCCCTTACACGCGCTACGATTTACGCTCGCTTCCGCTTACGTGATTTTCGTCGCTCTCGGACTTCTTCCAAGTCAAAATTCACGCGATCGACCACAAACTTCTCGTGCGAGATCGCGGCACGTACCATCGGACGGTCTTTAATTCGTCCGGAACGTCACGCCGTTAAGTACGGCAATTTAACGTACAAATTGAGCGCGTTTACCTCGCTCGCAATTAGTATGCGACGTAAGTCCCTCGTACGCTCCGTAAGATAAGAGCTAAATAAGTATGAGCGAGGGATACGATCTTTTTCACGGTACGGTAAATTTCAATTATGTAAACTTCGAACGATTATCCATGTCGGTGCTAAGTAATTGCCACTGTCCGGAGAGGATCCAAGTAATTCGCCGTAGCAGTTTTAAACATTCATCTCGTACTTATCGGCGAGGATCGTCGAATGTTTCGCGAGGTAGGATGGGAGGAAAGGATAATCGTTCTCGGTTATCGAGAAATTTATTTTGCTTCGGTGCGATTCGTTCGGGAAAATTGACGATCGTTTTACGTGACTCGAAAAGGGCCAAAAGCTCGCGACGAATGCGATCGATCGGCTTTCTCGTGCGAGAACGACGGAATCGAGATCTCGCAAAAATTCCCCGATTAACCCGTTATCCGCCAATGTCCCATTTTTAGGACACGTTCTCAAGTTTTAAATTCAAAGTTGGTTAGTACCAATATCATTATACGATTGGTTTAATTTTTTTCTCTATTTTTTGTATCAATTGCAGCGAGCAATGGATTAATTTTCCGCCTACGGAGTAATCGTCGGAGTTTTATCAAGAACGTCATTCGTTTTTATTCTTTCTCCTATCGACGATAGGATTCTTAACGCGTCGGAGTAAAACGTCGATCAACGATAAATCGTTTCTTAGATCGAGACGAGCCGCCGTCCACTCGCGATAATTTATCATCGCTTCAGCCTGCTCACTGCTTACGCCGCAAATATGCGCCCATCTTTAAAATTTCGATTTTCGCGTAATATCGCTTAAGCGCGTCGTATTGCAAAAAATAAATAAATAGATAGATAAATACGCTAAAAAATAGAATAACGAGACGGTCGTTACGTTAATCGATCAAGCGCACGAAGGAGTGCTAAAAAGAAAAGAAGCTAATCGGTTAACGGGTGAATAGGAGTCGTAAACGCTGGAGAACTCGCGCGTGCAAGTGCGAACGTCGACTGCGTTTCGTTCGAACGTGTCAAAAATGAGAGAACGAAGGAGATACGACGAAGGGCTGCGCGCCGGTAGGACGGAAGGAAGCAAAGACGAAAGAAGAAAGATAAAAAGATAGGGACGAGTGGAACCCGTTACCTCAAATTACACGGTTCGCTTTATTATTTATCGCCGGCAAGTTCTGCTTTTCTCCCTTCCTTTCTCGCCCTTCGTCTTGATGCCAAGAGAAGAAGAAGAAGAAGAAAAAGAGGAAGAAGAAGGACAATCACGACGACGAGGAGGACGAGAAGGAACGGAAGGAGCATCCGATCGACCATCGAAAGTTGATTTGTGCGGCCGCGTGGCAAATTTATCGCGGATCAATGGCACGGCATAGATCAACTCGTGAACCGTTCGTTGCGCCGTGCAATTTCGTACTTTTACGAAGGCTTATTTATGCCCCCTCGAAAAGTAGCCGTGGATACGTTTTCTTCTCGTTTCTCCTTCTCTCTCCTCTCTCTTCCTTTCCATCTTTCCACTCCTTTCTTTTCGTTCCTCGGATCGTTCGTTTCGTCGAAAGGAGCGGCACCGATAATTACGACTTTTCGTAATTTCCAGAGAACCTCCAGCGATCAAATTTACGTAGGAAAAACTTCCGATCTTTATCGAAGACATTCCAGAGGGAAAGAGAAAAAAAAAAGAAGGGAAGATGGAAGCGATCCACGCCGAAGTTCGATAAATTTTCTTACGTTGGCCGACTCCCGATGAAAGACCTTTCGAAGAGCTCGTTATTCCGCTGGAAGCGCCGTTAAAAAGGATAGAGAAGAAACAATCTCGTCGGATCGAAATTATTAAAGTTATTTGCTCGATAAAATAAACTTTTTAATTCCCATCAAGCTCGGCGACTCTGTGCGCGTATTTTCATCTCGAAATAAGACGATTCCACCAGCGACGATCCGGCTCTTAATTGCCGCGGATAGAGAAATAATTACTCGCCACTTATCTTCGCGAACGAGGAGAAACCGGTAGGTAGATCTTATCGATTTCTTTTTCCGCGATTCTTCCTCGCATTCTCGCCAGGAGCTTTTCCTTTTTCATGGCACATTGCCCGCGATATTTTATCGTTCCTACGCGCATTTAAGAAGCGCCTTTTTTCTCTCTCTCTCTCTCTC
>JAITYT010000330.1:3663436-3684367 GCA_025433975.1 Liostenogaster flavolineata
AACCGACGCGAGAGACGGCAAAAGGCGAAATCCGAGGGATCGCGATGCTCGGCGAGCTATTTTCGTCCAGCATCGCGCCGCCAATGTGATTTTACCCCCTTCTCGAGCTCCCTTCGCACCTTCACTCGACTTAAATATTGTCGAATCTCAAGCGACTCTCGGAATCGACAAAAATGCGCCTGGAGGTTATGCAATCTAGGTACGATTTTACGAGGGAATCGAATCACGAAAAGGACGAGTCGTTCTCTCGTCGAAATCCGTTTAACTTGTACGATTATTTTTGCCGGTATCGTGGAACGCGAGACCGACTATAAGCGGAGAGCCGAGGAGCGACGAGTCACCGCGAGAGATCGCGTCGATCGACCAATAAGACGGCGACGAGGGTGCAGACAATATGGCGCCGCTCGGTGACCCGCGACGGCCGAGCGCTTTCATTAAAATAAACGGCACGAAGAAGTCTTTATCTCGGCGTAGAACGCCCTCCCTGCGGGGTTATCGCGCTTTTCTTTTTCGGCCTCACTCGCCGTCTTTTCCCTCGACCACGGCCGTTCTCTTTGTAACGGCGAAGAAAGGAGATAGACGAGCGCGAAATCGCGAGGCGACGCGAGTCCCCGTCGAGAAAAATGGGAAAAGTCGACGGTGCCCGGGAGTTCTTGGAAAATGTCGAGACTCTCGACGTTTCTCCTTCGCTACTAATTATCGTCCTCGTTTTCTTTCCGCGCTTGCGTTCTCGTCGTCTATCTCCTGCGTTGCTGAGAGGTTAACCACCACCGGCCGATACGAATACGGGGAAAACTCGAAGATCGAGAGACGGAAGAAGGGATATCAAAAAGATCGACGGTAAGCGAGGAAGGGGAGTCGATTACCGGGATCGAAAAGAACAAGGCTGAAGTTTTAATCCGTTAATTGGAAAATGTCTTAATTGGAAGTGCTCGCGAGACGTTGTTGTCGGTTTAATATAATTTCCTGACGAGTGGAGTGGCTTTCCATCCGTGAACGAGGCTAAAGTTCGACGGGAGAGGAGCTTTTTGCGCGGCTCTCGATAAAATTCGATACGAGTAATTAAACAGGCGTGATCGCGTAGCTAAAACAACAACGGGGATGATCGATTCGTTTCTTGCGTCTACCTCGAGTTTAAATACTTCAAGGAGGAAATCGTAGCGGTAGGTGAGACTGATCGAACGAGCGACATCTTTAAAAATGGCCACACGACTGATCAGAGTCTATTCGTAGAATGCTAAAGGTAAAGACGAAAGCGCAAGGAGAAGCTTTTTGCGCGGCCCCTTGATCGAATTCGGTAAGGGTAATTGAACGGGCTAATTGGCGGAGCTAAAACAACAACGAGGATGATCGATTCGTTTCTTGCGCCTACCTCGCGTTAAAATACTTCAAGGAAGAAATCGTAGCGGTAGGTGTGACAGCTCGAACGAGCAACTTGTTTAAAAATGGCGCCGCGACTGATCAGAGTCTTCTATTCGTAGAATCCTAAAGGTAAAGACGAAAACGTACGACGAACGTGGACATACCGATGATACTCTATATTTCGAGGAATCCCCGCTCTTTATTTTCTCCGTGGCACTCGCAGTAGCCTGTCTCTCCATTCGGTACGTAATCCTTCTTAAGACGTTTTCTAACCCCTCGGTGAGATTAACTCGAGGAAGATCCGAGGCGAAGGCCTTCTCCTCCGGCCGGTATAAACGGCGCCTGCCTTACCAACCGGGTCGTATAATTGGTTGTCAGTCAAGTAGTCAGTGCCAACTCCCTTTGGGAGTTGTCTGATTCGCTCTGTCCCTCGTTCGCGACGCTACGTGGACACCGGGTATACGTACAAAGAGGGATACGTATACACGCACACACATATATAGAAAATGGCTCACACAGAAGTCCTAATGGAATTCTCTATCCCGCGTGGCCAGAAAAAGGATCGTTTTCGATTCTGACCTCGAACGGTCTCCAAACCGTCCTACGGGACGAGACGAGCCTGAATTCGACGTCGAAGCTCGCGCCGCGTCTTTCACCGATTTACCACTAGCCGCGTTTGTCACGCGTATCCTGGCAAGGGACCAACAAAAATCGGGTCCTTCGGTCGGTAATTGCATCGTTATTTCGGTAAGGCAGGACGGTGCTGATTGCCATCCCATAATACGACGTTCGAACGATACAATTTCTGTCTGTCGGGGACGCCCTGGTTCCTTTTTAGATTTTATCGGTCGGTCGACATTACTCGTGTTCGAGAATATTCTCTTCCGCGCTCGGAGGACCTTGGTTCGATTGTCCTAACGGTTATCGTTGGCCACGTTACGCGGCATCGAATAAGATTTAATGCGAGTGAACGAATGATCAACAATGACATAAACTTTGGGGGTGTAAAACGTACGTACGCTGCGGACGAGCCAATTCAGGAATTGTAGATGGCGCTGCCATCGAGATAGAGACAGAGAGAAAGAGAACAAAGAAATAAAAAATCCTACGATAATAAATGCAACGAGGATTTCCATAGAAAACCAGGCATTAACAAAGTTCCCACGTAACGTAATGCGAATTAACTCGAGTTCGTGTTTTATACGATAGATATCTCGCTAAGTTAGCTTTTACTAGTTGCACTGTATCTCCTTGTCTAATCTATTATCTTAACGTACAAAGGATAACACCGATGTACGAACGAGAGGAAGTTGTATTTACGAAATTACTGGCTGAACGTCCATTCCTACCGACCCTTCGTCAAAACGCTTTGTTGTCTCTGGAGTCGGCGGCGTGTTAAGGGACTGCGGCAAACCCGAATGATTTCATTAAATCGACGATACCTCCGGCAAACACGCGATCCAGGGTCACCCACAGATCGCACGTGATAACGTTGTACCTACCATAACCTAAATGACACTTCCGCGTCTCGATGAGTTGCCCTAACCTCTTCGGGACGATCCTCGACTTCGATCGATTGTACTTCGATATCGCGCGATTGTAGAACATCGACCACCATGGCTACGTCTACGATATCGATAAAACGCACAAAACGAAGGATATGAAATACGTCGAAGCGTGGCACGATATAATCTTGGCCGGTACTCTTTGATGGAACACTAATTTCGTATCCATATCGCCCATTTAACGGTAAGTTGTCAAGAGGGACAACTATGTTTACTAAACAGAGCCGTTGGTGTTGAGGTATTCCTCTGGAGAATCGTATATCCTAGGTCGTAGAGTCCACTAGATGGATTATTTAGAACGAAAAAGGTCGAACGATATCTAGAAGCCGAGGAGGCTATTTTTCGAGCAATACGCAGTAAGCGTTCGGTAAGCCAGTACGAAGTAGCGCACAGATTTATAGTAATCGTGTACTAGCGTCGATAAAGTTTCGTTACTCAAAGATCGTTATGATTTCCATCCTATTGTGAGAGTACAAGGACCTTAACACGTTTCGAAACCTTGGTAGATCACCAGGTAGAAACCGGTTTTGGTTTGGTTTTTTTTGGGTTGGGTTTAGTTTAGTTTGGGTTTTGGTAGAAACCGAAAAATTTTGGTAAATTATGAGCGCAATATGAAAACCTTAAGAGTTGGCAAAGTGGTTTCTATCGTTTCTCATCGAAATACGTCTCTAAGTTTGTTTCCATCGCTTTAGGATTCTTTTTCTCTTGAATAAATACCTCCGTTATTGGAAATTGGTACGAAAAGCGAAAGTTAGGTCGCAAAGACGGGCAAACGTCGTGCGAAAGAACGCGAGACGTGGTCTACGACGAGGGATGCAACTACGACCAACGCATCAGCATCTACCATCAGCACCATCACCACCACCGTCTCGAGATAATGGCTTTTGGCACGAAGGAGTCTCTCAGAAGCACCCTTGACCCGTCTAACGGGCATCGATAAATAATTCATCGTCCGATTCCGTCGTGATAATCCTCATGAACGCGACGACCCGATAGTTATCGATAAAACAATCGGAGACTAATTAAGAGGCTACCGCCGACATTAAGCGCGAACTCTCTGAATTATTTTCAGGTCCGAAACCGTGCTTGTACTTTTCGTCGTAAGGAGAGAGAGAGAGGAGAGAACGAGCTCCCGTGAGCTTTCGAAGCTATCGTTCGTCGCGTAACGGCTAATCGATCGATTACCTCAGCACGAACCCCTTGACACTGATAACCACTAGGGTCCTTATTAGCTTCGAATCGTCGATCGATATCGTACTTTGTCGTTCTCTCTAGCCTCGATCGGGCTACCGATGAAAGTGACACGACGAAAGCACGAGTTAGCGATCAGTAATTAGAAAAAAGGCCAAAACTCCCACCCAAGGTTGACGGCGCCTCGAACCGATTCGATTCGATTGGTAATCCTTCGATGAGCAATGGGACGATCGAACTGGACGGTGCGTAATCAAACGCTCTCATCGAAATTCCCCTCCTTTCTAGCGATATCCCACGAGTGTAGGACCGAGAATGATAAGACAGTTGTTCTCTCTAGCCTCGAACGGGCCACCAACGAAAGTGGCGCGACGAAAGCACGAGTTAGCGATCGGTAATTAGAAAAAAGGTCAAAACCCCCAGCCAAGGTGGACAGGCGATCCGATTCGGTTGGTAATCCTTTGATGAGCAGTGGGACGATCGAACTGAAAGATCGTGGTATCTGGACGGTGCGTAATCGAACGCTTCCATCGAGATCCCCCTTTCTAGCGATATCGCGCGAGCGTACGACCGAGGATGATAAGATCGAGCCTGGTCGAACGGAAACTCGCGCCATGATCGTAGACGCCGTCGATATCGTCGTTAGTTCACTTCCAGGCCCAAAACGTCGATCGGAGTACCCCGGGCGAATCTCGAGTAGACGTTGCTCCTTGGTAGCCAACAATGCCAACAAGACGAACAATAACGACGCCGCGAACGAGTTCGACGATGGTAATTAGTAGGGTCGCGATTACGCGGCTGGCGCTGGTGTAGGCGAAATAGCGATAGCGGCAAAAGCACGTAGGTCCGTAGGTCGGTGTATTAAGCCTGACGGTTAACGCGATCGAGAGCAATCGATGAGGATGCATCGCCGTAGGAAGCGGGATCAGTCGGACGTTCGGTCGGCATCGCGTAATTCTACCAATTAATAATTGTTACCGCGAGGCTATCAAAGCCTCTCGTTAATCACGGTACGATGCCCGTCGATCCGCGTGCGTTTGATCTTTTGATTTCGGATTCGTGGTGGCGAAGGGGGCAAGGGGAGAAGAAAGGGCAGAGCAAGCGCCGTCAGTTTCGGGCTCAGACAACGCCGATTGCGGAGAAAGCGATGCACCGCGAACGTGACCAATAACGTAATTGCCACCAAAGACAATCGGCTTCCCCGGGCCGATCAATTGGTTTCGTGCTCGTTCCGTTCTAGACGATCGGGAATATCGGCACGATCACGGAATATCCGGTAATATCGACACAATGGACTCCCACGACTACCCCTACCTCTAGAACTTCCTCGACGGAGTGGATTATCCAACGGAATCCGGGCTCCTTCCAGCCGGATCGCTTCGCGCTTAGCTCGCGCTTCTCGACGCGTTCGTTTAGCCATTTTTCAAGTCGATCGAGATTCCACGAAGATTCCACTTTCGGATCACTCGCGACGGGATGGAAATTAATTTAGCGCGCGTGAAGGAAGGCTGATAACGCCTAGGAAGAACATACTCGAACAACACTTTATTTGGATAACGCGTACACCGCAAAGAGAGCGTTAGGTTCGAAATAGATTTTTTGAACCTAAATAATTTCGAAAGAAATAAGATATAAATTGGATAGCAACGTAAACGAACACGTGATCGTAGGCGTCGAATGCACTTGGGTTAAGTGGTTCACAAAATGGTGCAACGCGATCGGCAGTTCGGCAAATTCTGGACTTTTCTCTACCGGACGTGCCGATAGAACAAGCGGAAAAGGAGGAAATCCGGAGGGAAAATGTCGACCAATAGAGAAGTTCCTGAAGGAAGATCTTCCCTAAGGTTCGGTAACCAATCGGTGAAGGTTATCTCAAAGGTTGGTAGTCGATTCTTAACCTCCATTATCGATCGTCGATCCGAGATCGATCGAGTATGAACAATTCTCCGGTATCGGCAATCCCATCGTCCGATCGTAGGTCGAGTCTCGATGACCATTTTATTGGCCACTTCCCTATCGAAAGGGTTAATCGTTGTCGTTGGTCGCTTCCTGCTCTTCCTTTATCTCCAACTCTCTCGTCGTAAGTTCCCCGTCCCTCCCCCCCCGTCGCTGATGAACCGATCGAACCTGGGTCGGGCTATTTGGCTCTACCTGACACGACTCCGGCTATCTCTGGGTACGCGCTTGCAGCACGGCAACCGGGCAACGCCTCGCGATCTCTCCAGTTTGTGGTAATTTGCATTCCCTTGAGTGGTGCCGAGCCGAAGAAAATGTCGTTTCCTGGCTGGGAGGTGGCCGACTCTCGCGCGCGCTCGTGTTTTCCACCGACGTCGTTAATCGTTGCAGCGGCCCAAACTCGATGCGCGTCGGCTTACGCGGCGCGCGTACATCCGCGCAACGGTTCGTTGCTACACGGCCGCGTTTAAACGGAGATACCGAATAACGCACGTGCAACGTCGCAAGCTGCGACATTTCCACAATGTTTCTGCGGCAAATCGGCAACGATCTCGCGGGGGCGTCTCAAAGGAGCCGACGTTTTCCCTAAACGGATAGACCGCCTTCTGCTACGAGGCCGATTGGAGGGAGAGAGAGAGAGAGAGAAGAAAGAGAACAAATAAAAGGATGGACGATCCTTTTCTCCTCTATTTGGAGTCACGAGTTCTTTCTCTCTCTCTCTCTCTCTCTAATTCCGTTCTATCCTTTCCCACATCGCCATCCTTGTTTCCTTCTGGCCGATACACGTGTTTCATTCTCATTTTCGCCCTAATCACCTCTCTTTCTTCGTTGTCTTCGTCTCGATCGGATAATTTTTTTTCTCTTTTTTCCCCAGGGTCTCTACCTCTCCCTGTCTCTCTCTTTTTTCCCCTTTCTCTTCTAAGAATCTCGTACACCACCATTTCGCACGTTTTTCTCATTCCTTTTCGTAATACCTCTTTGTTCATCGATTTGTTTGTATCTTTCTACCGTTGGACGGCCTCTTTTCGTCTGATCTGTTTCTCTCCGTTCTTTCCCCCTCCCCCCAGCCTTTAGACAAGCCTGCCATGATCCCGGTGTCCCTCTTTTTCTCCGTCCTTCTTCGGAGTTGGGATTCGTCACGGGGAATTCGCAATGGACCGATCGGGGGAGCGCGATCGCCTTTAACGGACGAAGCAACCCGCGCCGTACGATTTCTCGTCGCACCGACAACGGTAATATGCCGCGATATACGTACGCCGTTTGAAATTATTGCTGCGCGGGTGAGAGTGAGAGAGAGAGCTCGGCATCGCGGCGATTTCGCAATCGTCCACGTGGATACGAGGCGAGAGAGTAAGAACGCGCGAAAATCGTTCCCCGAACAGCTGCAAATTCTGCTTCGTTGCGCGACTTAATGGATGCAAAGCGTGTACACGCGGGACGGAACGCGCTGCCGCGCCGAATAAATGAGCCAACGTCGAGGCGCGCACGCACTTATATCGTAATCTACCTTCGTATCTTTCGAATACTCTGCAAATTTATTATTCATCAAATTGTTATTATTCTTGTTAATTATTCCATCTAACTATTATTATTATCATCATTGTTTAAAAATTTCCGTCAAATAATGTTATCCCAAGTTTCGACGTTGACTCTTCCGATCATTGGGTTTCTACGTATGCGTATGCGATCGATATATACGCGAAAAAGTGGTCAGTAACGATGGAAATTATGTAGTGAATGTTAATTAATGTATCGAAAATGTATTGGTTTCTTTTGATTCAAAAACGACAGAACTTTCCGATAAACTTAATAAACACACACTGGGTCCACCGGAAAGTAATCCATAATTTTTTCGATGTTTCAAACTTTTTTTAAGTTTATTTTAAAGATTTTGTTAAAAAATGATATCGAACAACTGCCTTTACCCTGGCAAAAAGTGTTAGAAAACTAGATGGAAATTATTTTGTTCATTAGTATTTAAAACTTCTTTATCAAATAACTGCAAAAAAATTTAATTACTTTTCATTCCCCTTAATATACATAGGCGCGTGTAAATGTGTTTATATTAATATTGCAGTTTAAAAAAAATTTCTTAAGCGAAAAGACAGTGTCGACCTTTTTCGTCAATTTTCGCTGGCATCTTATCCGCTGCGCTCCAAAATAATCGAACTAGCCTGTATAGAGAATCGATACTAAAAGTTACTAAAAATCACTAGAACTTACTGGAACTTGCTAGACACGGAGAAAAGACGAGCGCCAACTAAAAGATATTCTAAAAAAGCAATCGCCACGATGGGAGGGGGAGGAGCGATTCTCGACGCCACTGCGACTTCGGCTGATTTTTCGACGGCGTCGGTCAGCGAATTTTATGCGAATTACGGATGCAATGGCCCTCGTGAACGCCCGAACAAAGGTATCGAGATACGTTCTCGAAAGTTCGTTGCTCGACCTCGGATTTCTCGCTGCTTTTCTGCGTCATGTGCAGCGAAGAAGGGCGAAAGACCGAAAGAGACGGAATAGAAAGTATCGGGGCGAAAAAAAAAGAAACCAAGCCAAAGAAAAAGAAGAAAAGAAACAAAAGGGGGAGAAAACTAAAAAAGGAGAAGTAACATCGTTGCGAAGGCGTGGGTGCGCGAATTTTTTTTTAGGGCGAGGGAGGAGGATCGTGACGACGCCTTCTCGACAGGTTAAGCGCGATCGAGCAACGGAGAAGAGAAAGGGCGCAGGTAATCGAGGGTGCCGACGGTTGAGCACCCTCCCCCGTGTCCCTGGGTAGGGCCCTGATTGGTCGACGGTGCGACGCACCTGGCGGACAGCTGCCGCCGCTACGAGAAGAAGGATGCATGCGTCGCGCCGTTACTCACGCACGCGCGAGCACGAACGCGCGTCGCTCTCGTTGGTGGTGGTGGTGAGAGCGCGAGGCGCATGCGCGACGGACCCAACCGCGCGGCCTCTCGGGGTCCGTCGATGACGAAACGCCGCCGTCCTCCCCACTCCTGCTACTCTTATCCTTGTCGCTAACGACGCACCGGCTCGCTCTAACCGATACCTTTGCTTGTACTTCTACTTCTTCTTCTTCTCGTTTCACGGCGCTTTTCCTCGATCCTCCAAAAACGAGGGGTTCAAGTTTAGACGCGCGTTTTCCTTGCGGATGACCGAGATAAAGCTGAAACCCGCCCGGCTGCTAGGATACCACGTATCCTATCTAGCAAGATGATCTCGGGGACAGGAGAGCCCGGAATAATATCCGAGCAACGATAAAACCTCCGGTTCTCGACTAGTTCGATCCGAGCATTCGTTTGCTCGCGATATCTTCGGCAAATATTGTTCGTACGGTGTCGGGGCGTGATGACGGTTCATAAATAACCTGGGACACGAATCGTGATCGATGTACACTCGGAGCGGCTAGAGACTCGATTTGTAACTCGTTAAGGAGACGAGATACGAATATCGGCTGTATAGCAGCACCTGTAAAGGAGAGACGTCCCGTGGGTTCCCCGGGTTCCGGGAAGGGACGAAAAAGAAGAAGACGGAAGGATCGTGGAAGAGAAAAGCTCGAAAGCGTCAAGTTGGTTAGCCGGTGGAACATCTGGGCAAGGCTCTCGTACCGACAATTTTCGAAACAGGTAGGTGGGAGAAAGAAGGAAGAAGGAAGAAAGAAAGAGCGAGGAGAGACGCACGGCCAGCGTCTTGCATCGGGAAACAATGGCCCCCGACGATGGCAGGAGGGTAAAGGGCGATCGGCGGTCTGTTCGCAACTCCGAGGTGAGGCAGGATCCAAAGAGTTGGTGTAGGTGGTGGAGAGCACGGGGACTGGAGTTGTGGTTGTTTGCGGCCAGTGGCAGCGCACCATCGTCCTGGCAGGTCCTTTTCTCCACCACCGAGGATTATGGGGTTTTAAAGACGTACGCGACCGGTTTTCAAGCCAGTACTAATCTCATTGTTTTACGCACGGAACACCAATAACGAGAGGTTTTGCAAGGAGACGAGGGTCCTCGGATTAGGGTTCGTCAAAAACCTAAATCACTGTCTACGCGCTTCCAAGAAGCCGGCAACGTTAGAGATCGACGAAAGGTAGAGGTCCGAGGCCGGAACGTACCGATGCTAAATAACAACTATCCCTTCTTCCAATCACCCCTGCCTTCCTAGAAGGTCTAACTTTTCTTCTTTTGGCACTCCCGATATTTTACTTGACTTTGCATCGCTGGTGTCTCCTGGACCCGTATCGATCGTGGCCCGTATCAGCAATCGGATAAACCTCCTAGGGCGAAGTATCTGTCGGCATCTTCCCTTTTCGCGGAGAATCAGGTATGGAATGGATTCGTTAGCAGTAGCAGTCGATAACGTTTCGTTGGTGAAACATCTGCAGGTGCTTTATCACGGGAATACTCTGCTTTCGAAAATCGATACATGTTGAATATACGATCAGCTGCGACTGGCTAGCCGTTGGGGCGTATTTAGGCAATTTCTCGACCAAAACGTCGAGCTATTGGGTTGGGGAAAAAGTAAGATCACCTTGATCGAAGTGATATTGTAAAATGTATCGAATTTTCTCAGTAATTACATTCGTATTTAAATCGCTATAACTTTTGACTGGATCCACCGACTTTAATAACTTTTCTTTAAAAATGTGCTCTGAAACATAACCTTTCAAACACCGCTTGGTACAACACGATGCGACGGATATTTCCAGAGATATGCGACCCTAAAGCCATCCGAGCATAAAAACCCGCGATACTTTTTCCCCAATCCAATTTAAATCGATCTCGCTCCTCGGTAACTTCCTCTTCCTGTAGCTTCCGATAATTCTTCGACGAAAACACGGAAATATAAATCGACCTCACTCCTCGGTAGCTTTCTGTTCCTATCGCTTCGTCGGTACATCCCTAACGTTATTTCGAATCTTCTTCGAAAGACGACTTCCATGAACTCTTACACGTTTTATTCCTCGTATCTCGTCCTATCTCTCGTGTCAAGGACGAATCTTCGAATCGATTGATCCGGCGAAATCGAGGTAAAAACGCTTGATCGCGAGGAAACTCGTTTTACTTCGAACGCAAGACTTCTCGAACGAGGTGTGGGAGACTGGTAACTCGGAGACGTTGAACGCTTGATAAGGAACAACGGCGACGACAGGGACGATGATAATGACGACTAGTAGAAACGAAGACGAAGACGAAGACGACGACGATGATGATTACACAATTTGATTGTCAATACTCTAGCAGAGGATCCAGATTAGGCGCACCTGTGCAAAGACGGCGTCTTCGGCTCTTACTCGTCTACTTACTTGCGAACATTCGAACGTAACACCATTTTCTCTAGCCACTTGATTGCGTTTCGTTCGTTATTCGTGGATACGCAAGACGAGCCAACGCTCGATACGATTTGTCTCGTTGTCATCAAGGAAGGCAGACAAGACGCGGCGCGCTGGTACGTTTCGTCCAGGAGCTTCGGATCTATCGGCAAAAAATCGTATTCGATCGTTCTTCGTCGATGGTCTCGATGAGAGAAGAAGACGCGCGATTTTAGTTTTACAAACGCTATGCTTGCTTTTATGAATTATAAATTACGTCATCGACTGACGTCAATTCGCGTTACGTAACGATCGAGAGAACGTGTTTGCAAGCTTGTACGAAGTCCTGATAGATCGAGAAAGAAGAAAATCTACCCCTCGAATTCCCTGAAAATTCCCCCGTTTTTTCGTTGTCGACGCTGTAAAAAAAACGACTCGTTTTTTCCACCGGTTTTCTCACGCGCGTTATTTTCCTCGATGTGCAAACGTTTCACTCCGGGGATCGAAGTAAGTTGTCACGGTCAAGAACTCCACTGATGTAGCGAGTTCCCGCTACAACGAGGCATATCCAGAAAAATGGAAGAGGAGAGAGAGAGAAGGGAAAAGAGAGGGAGGGGGTAAAAAAGGATGAAGCAGGACTAGGAGAACTTAACCTGCAAACTGGGTATGAGGACATTCTTCGTCATGCCCGGAAGACTGCCAAAATGCGAATAACATTTTTCGTCATTGAAACGTAACTTTTTTTGTGGAAATAAAAAAATCAATAAGTTAGAAACAATTCGTGATATTTTTCGTCATGCCCGGGAGACTACCAAAATGCAAATGACACTTTTCGTCATTGAAACGTAAAATTTTGTGTGGAGATAAATAAAATCAACAAGTTAAAAACAATTTAGATTTATTACTCGAGGTAATAATCGAACGATGACATTACTTACAACTGCGGTAAAAAAGTCCTCGGTGTGAAACGAGTTTCACAAAATTATATTCCCCGTTTAACAGGTTAAGGATTTTGTTCGCGCGTACGTGAAAGAGCGAGTGGGTGAACAGACGGATGGTTTGCTTCTTCTGGCGTGTATCAGTTCGATAGAGATAGAAGAAAGAAAGAAACGGAAGAAAGAAGGAAGGAAGGAAGAAATAAAAGAAAGCTAAAAGGAGAAAGAGAAAAAAGGAAGACCGACACTCAGGAAATGACCCTCCCATTGGCGCAGCAAAACCATAATTCTACCCACCGAAACCATAATTCCCCGTAAGAGGAAGAGGCAGTGGTAAGGTGAGGGGTAGGGGCGATGGAAGGTGGAAAGAGAAAGAGAGAGAAAAGAGAAATACTCTCGTGTTTCTCTACCGGAACTGGACGCAGTGGCCCCCATCCATCTCTACCATAATTTTGGATCGAATTTCAGAACGGACCACGAGGTTCGAATTAAAATTTCGAAAGACCCTATCTTCTCATGAGCGGAAGAAACGAGGAAATGTTCCTTTGCTTAATACGAGTAACTCACGATGAGAAGATCTGTCCTCTTGATATTCCCTTTTTCACCATCCTCTTCTTTGACCATCTTCTTTTTCAACCCATTGGGAACCGAATTTGATTAATAATGTTTATACGCTTTTAAATATTACGTGATTATACACAGTGAAGAGGTAGCGTTGTCAAGCGAGATTTTATTATTGTAGAAGATTTGTCCCCTTTACTTGAGAAAAAATCCAGTTTCCTAATTGGGCAACTTGGGACGAAATGGGTTAACAACGACTCGAGATCAATCGAATTTTCTTCTTTCTTTCGCCTTACTGGCGCGTACATGTATCAAAGGATCGATTTTCCAAGAAGGTACGCGGATTCGTGGGACCTTTTCGATCCGATCGCCCTGGTCCGTTGCTAGCGGAAATTCTGAATATTATTCGGTGATAATATGCGCGTAGGACGTAGGTAATGGGAATCGTGTAAACGAGGGAATCGCCGAGTATCTGCCGTGGAAGCGTTTCTAACCTGAATACGCGATGATATCGACCGTACCGAGAGCCTTTAGCATGAAGTAAGATAAGTGTGTGGGCGATTACGAAATGACATCTCGATACGAAGCTACCATCGATCGCCGTAATGTTAGGTTGTCTTTTCTCTTTCACTCTTTTTTGGCGGGGGGAAGAGAGAGCTATGACAAAGAAGAGAAACGAAAGCCTTCGGCTATCTTCGGTTCGATATCGCGAACGAACTTAAAGACGATTCAAAATTTCGTGTTTAGCGCGACGAATCGTTTTAGATTCGCGACGCGTGACTCGCGATCGACCAGTCCGATCCAAATTGTCATCCACAGAGATTGGAATTGGTCAGAAAATATTTTCAAGGACACCGTGTCCGAGTGGTCCAACTTGATGTCCCGATCAACGACTCACGATCGATTATCCCGATGTAAATTGTCATTCGCAGACATTCGATTTGATCAGAAAACATTTTCAAGGACACCGTGTCCGAGTGATCCAACTTGATGTTCTGATCAACACCGAATCGATCAATGACTCACTATCGATTAGCCCGATCCAAATTATCATCCGCAGAGATTAGGAATGTCCTGATCAACATCGAATCGATCAATCTTTGAGAACGTCCATTTATGCAAATGATGAGTGCACGTCGCCTGGACATCGAAGATCGTCTTTCGCCAGAAGAAATCATAATTTCCGTCACTGGAGATCGCGACACGTCAGACGCATCCGGAAACATCGACCATCTTGCATTGGTTTGTCACGCACATCCTTGCACGCGTGTCGAGCGACCGACGCTCGTGATCAATATGCATGTAGTCCCATCGTCGCCTCGAGACACATAATTCGTCAAGGCGAACACCTCTTCCTGCCTTCTCGCTGTATGCCTAAAATCGCGCTTCACCGACGGATCTTAAAGACGGTGCGAAAACACATAAATCAGTCGCCTTTGAGCGCTATCCCTCGAGCACAAACAGCGACAATTTCGGTTTCAGGGAAAACACATCTAGAAGCGTACCTGTAGCTACCTGCTTTTCTATTTATTTCAAATATTCTTGGTCCGGGCTACCTGTCTTTCCTGGCAATTTGACGCGCACCAATACGACATTCGTTCGACCAGCGTTAGGCTAGACCTTTGAAAGATTCGAAAGAACCCGGAAAATATTTCAGACAGGTTATCTAGATAAGGAAAGTCCCGGAGAAGCAAGACACGAAATCGATGGATTTCTATGATCTGATCTCATCTAGAGATCAATTATCGCTGATAGCTCAAAGAGGTCTCCTCTAACTTTGGGGTACTGATGAGAGCAAATAGCGAAAGAATCAATTGCGAAGATATCGACAGGAGGAGAAACGAACGGCGAACGAAGTCGTGGATGACGACTCGTCACCATTGTCTCGAAAGTCTCGTGATCGGTAGGCGAAGGTTCGCGCGAACGAACGACTATAGGCCGCGCGACGCGTATTTATAGTAAAAGTCAATAATTTCGAACTAGAGAAGAAACGAGAGAAACGCGTCACGGCGCTGTTGCTTCGCTCGTTCGCCGTCGTCGTGGTCGTCATCGTTGCGTTCTTTCGTGCTGTTCGGTGCACGATGAGTTACCCCTGTCGACCACTTGTCTGGCCCGATTCACGATTCTATCGGAGAAGGATTATATAAAATTTATCATTCTTTCCGTGCGATAACTACAGGCCGGAGATCGATTGGAGTTGCGGGCCGATTTTTTTATAGGAATCAAAACATGCAACGACGCCCGTTCGAGGCACCCAGGCTGATCGGAACGACCTGTTCGAATTCTCGATCCGTCGTTTCGCAAAATTTCTTTATCGTTAAAGGAGCAGGAAACTTGGAATCAAGCAATTAGTCAACGACAAGGTAAAATATTGTTCGAATGCCAAGAGATCCAATCGATTGGTTAGAACGTCGAAATGTTTTCGGACACTTCCAAACGATTCGACTTCACCGTTTAATAAAATCGCTTGGTGTCTTTTGGGATACAAATGGACGTCATCCCTCACTACCCCCGACTTAACAAAAGACGATATGCCCAAACGTATCACGATCTACTACAATTTTTTGCATACCATTAACTTTGTTCGCCGGGTACGATCAGCTCAACTGCGAACAGACCGACTGTTCGAGAGAAGACTTAACATCGGAGTTCCCGTCAGGTTCGCGTGGTTATTCTCCGAATCCTGAATGGAATAAACTCGAAATCGTGGGCGAATCGCAGAGAAAGCGGCGACCACGTCCGATGCACGGTGCGCCGAGTCGATCCGAATCGATCGACTCGTTTGCCCTCGGTGCGAGCCAACGTACACGTGTCTCTACCTTCCTTGGTGATCGGCGGGGGCTGTGTTGCCACCACCCCATCGACCGTGCGGTTTCTTTCAAGTTCGCAGCGGCACGCAGAGTAAAGCAAGAGGCAGAAGGGGAAAATCGGAAGTGGGGAAGGTGCCGTGCGACGGTTCCTCGACAAGCAAGGGAGATGAATTCTTTCCCGTGGGCTAGGAAGGAACGCTGGAATCGAGCATCGAGAATCGCGGAGCGCCAACGGAAAGTTGGAGATTATCACGAAAATCCGGAGACGACTGAAAGCGAGTTATCTTTCTATTGCTTCTCCTTAGACACGACGACGCGAAGTTAATCGTTAAAGAGCTAGGTTAGAGATCGTTACCCTTGTCACGCTTTGATCATTGCGGAGGTCATAAGCGACTCGCCGCTAACCTTTCCGCGGGGCTACGAAGGCCACGGCTGATAAACCGAGCAATTATACGTATTAATTACGCATAATTCGATGAGATATCTCGTAACTTTCCGTGTCAGCGACGATGATCGGTGGAGTGGTCAATACACATCGTGAAATTCCGCTGTGAAAACCGTCAACAAACGACTAAGGTTGAAATGACGTTATCTGGTCAAACAGAATCAAACGAATTCGTGACTGAAATGAACGTTACGGATGACAAAAGTAGATTGAAGAAGACCAAGTTGGTGAAAACGCCTTGAAGAAAACCAAGTCGGTAAAAACAGCTCGAAAAAGACCAAGTTTGTAAAAACATCTCGAAGAAGGCGAAGTTGATGAAAACACCTCGAAGATGGCCAAGTTGATAAAAACACCTCGAAAAAGACCAAGTTGGTTAAAACAGTTCGAAGAAGGCCAAGTTGATAAAAACACCTCGAAGACCAAGTCGACATCGATTTCAAGGGGTCGCAGAAAAAGAAGAAAATCGAAGAGTGGGCTCTGGCGCGTACGAGGGAGGCACGGCGGCAGGCAGGCACCGAGGTAGGTACGATCTACGCCGAGATCTACGGCGCGCCGGAAATCGGGCAACTGGCTCGAGTCAACATAATCCGAGGGAGTCGCGGGATGCCGAGTGTCGAGGTTTGGGAGTGGGTCCCGCGCGTTCCAACCACGACGATCATATCCGCTTCCGTGTCTCGCGGGCATTACCTACCCAAGGAGCCCCTTGCCCCCTGGCCCCTTATCCCGCCCAATCTCCTCGTTCCCACGCACGCTTTGACGCGATGCAATTCCAACGCGGAGCGCTCGTTGTTGCGGAGACATCGAACGCGCGAGGAACGTTCGATCACCGACACATTCCAAAAGACGCAACACCAAAAAGCGTTGTCTGTTAAAGGAATTCCACTGAAATCCGTCCAATGGGCTGACGATCGACCAGCAGTTCTGGACTTTTTTTCTTCGAGAAAACGGAAGGATCGATCATTTCGTTGGCTCCGACGAGTTTGTTAGATCGACGCTAGGCAGCCACGATACGTTAGAACAGTTTGGACAGGACGCGAACGGCGATGTGCTTGGTGAAAAGATAAGCGTCGATATCGTTGAAGTAGGCGGCGTATTATCGAGCGCCCGAAGGCATCGTTCTCGCCCTGCCATGGGGATTTTTGTGTTGGCGCCAAATGAAATTACGAAACTGGTTATCCTAGAATACGCAGGTGCAAAACGTATTCGCCGTAGCGGAGATACCGATACGCGTGCACTGGTTTGCCTCGTGAACGCATCAACGGCTCCGCCTCGCTCTGCCTCCCTCCCTCACTCCCTCCCTCCCCCCTCCTCCGCCATTTCCCTCGACAGCCGCGTTTTACGGGATTATGCGAGGATACCGAGGTGCAGATCGATCCCCCGGGGTCGAAGGTGAACTCGATTCGGCTAGGAGAATCGAATCCGAGCTGGGAATCTCCATCATCGAGCTGCGTGCGTGGCAACGCGCCTGCGATAAACGTTATGCTCGGAGAAACTACGAGAACGATATCGACGAAAACGAAACAAAAGGTCGAAACGCCGTTCGACGGTTGCCATGTTAATTCCGCGCGCGCGCTTTTAAATTCGTGGAAGAGGCGTTTTGTGAGGAGTCGATTCGAAGAGTGCAGAAGAAGCACGAACGATGGAATCTCGCGTTAAACGACGTCGTAGAGCTCACGTGGAACTTCGAAATAAGCCGCTGCCGTCTACCCGTTCCTTTCGCTTCTACCCTTTAGCCCACTGCGACGCTCCGCCAATATCGACGGGGTTCTTAGGCGCTTAGTTACTCCGTGACTTCGGCCCTCGCGAAGACCGGACCATTCGTCGTCCTTTAAGGGGTCTGGCGGTCGTCGATTAGGTATCCTACCGGCACATAGATGAAGCAAGAACGAGCATAGAGGAGCAGGAGTAGAAGGAGTGGGAGGAGAAGAAGGAAGAGAAGGAAGGTAGCCGAGGCGATGGCGGAGGCGGCGGTGGCGGTGAAAGACGAAGAGAGGTTAGATTACATCGGCACGATCGTTCGGGTAAGGACGCGGAGAGGTTTACGGTGCTTGGGCACCCGTAAACGCCATATGGCCCCGACGAAGTCGCCCCGTTTCCTTCGTTTTCTCGTGCGGCTCGTCGAGTGGTGGGACCCTCCTCCGTGTGCGCGTCGACCGGCCCGAGGGGCCCTCGTCGATTTTTCTCTTTCAAGAGCACCTTCCGTTCTCGTTCTCGGTTCGATGTTCGCGCGTTTCACCTATGCAACCAGGAACGAATCGATTCTTTCCGTTCCTTCGACATCACGCTAACTTTACCGAAGACAGGGAGTACGATGGACCTGGAAGTCCAATAAAAATTACGAGTAGCGTAAAGATCGGTTGAACGATGGAATATTCTTGTTCACCCATTCTCTTGGCACTTTTACATCAACATCGACGTCGCACAACGATCTGGAAGTTAATGCGATTGGCCTAACTATTTCTAGGCTCTTTGTCGAAAAACTTTACGCTCGTTCGCTATCCGATCTTCGATTTGTGGCTTTGGGTTGGTCCGAGCAAAGATCACGCGAAATCGTTGCTCTTATCTACGATCGTGTCTCCTAAGAAAGTACGTGATCGGAGAGCGAGCGGCTGATCGTTTCTACATACGTAGAAATTTCCAGACACAATGGGCTATCGGACCATCGAACTATCGAACTGTTCCGTGAGTACGGGCCGGCGACGCCCACTTACCGAGGTATTACGTTCAGATCTATACCATTACGACGACCTGCAGGTTCGCACGCACGCACGTACCTACCTACCGTTAATCCAAGTTGTTCGCGAGTTCGAGTTCGTTCTCGTCTTCCCGGTAGGTGGATCGATGCGCGATCCCGTGGCTACCTGGTCCTGAGAACCGAAACGTCTTCGCTGAAACGAGTTTTTTCGGTTTTCATCCACGCCTGATCAATCGTAAAGTGCCAGTGATCGATTCCTCGAAGCTTCCAGCTAACTGATCCATGAAATCGACTGAGGATATCCAAGCGATATCTACTTTTCCATTTAAGCCCACCTAGAGGATCTACTTTTCTAGTTAAAATATTCTTGCCATTGTCGTCGATACATGAAAAGGCGAAAAAGTTCATCCAAACAACACATAGATCACCAATCGTGCTATCGTCCAGTTCCATCAAAGATGACGACTTTAAACAATGCCCATAAACTCATCGGTAAAGTTGATCACGTCGAAGAGACTTCGCAAGGCGACTCCCCACGATCTTTCCCACCTGGTGACTCATCGTACTCTGCCCTCAAAAGAACATCATCTTTCGAGACTTCTCAAATTACAAGCTCGCATAGAGCGGTCGAAAATCCGGCGACCGCGTCGTTATACTCGTCATCATCAACGTCATCATCATCAACGTGGATCGTGCGCTGTACCTGGGTACGTGTGCGCGTACCTTCTGCCTGGATGACGGAGAGTTTGCGATGCCCAATAGGCGCGACAGCGACAGCAACAGAGAGAGAATCGCTCTCGAGGAAGAGGCGCAGGAGACGGGGGAGAAGGAGAAGCGTTGGCGGCGAGGGTGCGTTCCGAAACACATCCAGCTGGCGCCTCTCGGCGCTATGGCCGAGCGTTATAAGCCCGCTACCAAATCAAGCGTGCGTGACACACTAATAATCGGATGTATATATCGCGCCTGCACGGATAAACACACGATACGCGGTGCACGCACATGCGCGCTCGCGCGCTCAGATACGCTCGAGTCCTGCGTTATCGTCGAGACGGTGTACGTGAGCGCACCTACGAGCGACCAGCGTAACGTACACGAGTTGCGTATTCCGGCAGGTACCGCAAACGGCTCGTGATCGTGCGCGCACCGCTACATATGTGCGTTCGACGATCCAGTGGCTATCAACCGATGAGTATTTTCCATGAGTTAGAGAATCGATCCACGTGCGAATTTTATCGCACGCTGTTCCTTACTTTCTTCGTGTCATTTTCGATATTTTCTTCCTTCGTTCGTGCTCCGAGAGAAGATAAAACGTCGGTAGGTCGTTTTTGAAACGAAGTCGGTGCTTGTAAAATCAGCAATTCCATCCTTTCGGTGGATACCTCGATGAGTTAGCAAATCGGTCATCATTTTCTCCCTCCGATCGTGTCTCGAAACGGAATGAAACGTCGATAGGTCGTTTTTGGAACGAAATCGATATTTGTAAAATCAGCAATTCCATCCTTTCGACGGATACCCCGATGAATTAGCAAATCGTTCGTCATTTTCCTCATTCCTTCCCTCCGTTCGTGCCTCGAAACAGAATAAAACGATGATGAATGGTTTTTGAAACGAAGTCGACCCTTGTAAAATCAGCAATTCCATCCTCTCGGTGGATACCTCGATGAGTTAGCAAATCGGTCACCATTTTCTCCCTCCGTTCGTGTCTCGAAACAGGATGAAACGTCGGTAGGTCGTTTTTGGAACGAAATCGATATTTGTAAAAAATCAGCAATTCCATCCTATCGATGGATTGCTCGATGAGTTAGCAAATCGATCGTCATTTTCGTTATATTTTCCCTCCGTTCGTGCCTCGAAACAGGATAAAACGACGACATATCGTTTTCGTAACGAAGTCGACGCTAGCAAAATCAGCAATTCCATCCTTTCGATAATCATACTGTTTAAAGGTGTACAAACAAAGCGAATAGTTTTCAAGCAATGCATCGAACAAAAGTCGGCAATACTTCGTAATCAACGATAAAAACGTTTAGATTCGATCGATTCTAAAAAAAAAAANACAATATTTTAACCAACACACGTACGACGCGAAACGAGCCGAATTAAAACCGTAAACCA
>JAITYT010000330.1:3700466-3714336 GCA_025433975.1 Liostenogaster flavolineata
ACATTGTCATAATTAACGCCGCGACGTCGTCGAGCAAATTTATCGCGCGAGTAACTCGCGAGTAAACTTGTAGCGGTACAGATCCAATTTTTTTAGCCGGAATTTTTTGTTAAGCTTGAAAAATCGATGAGACAGGATCTTGCACGGTTCATCGATCGACGTCGTCGTCGTCATCGATCGGACCACAACGGAGATAAAATTTCCGTCCACTCTTAAACGTCGATCGCTCTTTTTGCGCGCATTCGTAATTTCTTGCGCTGGCGTACGCCACCTACGTGGAGATCGCTTCGAATTTCACCAAAGGCACGATTACATAACCTCGTATCGCACGCTTCTTCTCGTTTCTCGCGTATTACCTTCGCCCGTCCTCGCTACCTAACCTCGAAAAGTCTGCACCCGTGTGACTTTCCTGCTGCGGAGCAGCAACCCATCGTCCACTGTTATTCGTCACGTTCGTTCGAGTGCATCAGAGCGTCATTCCTCGCGACGTCGACGTTGAACGATTTTAGCGATACGACTCGATCGAATATCCGAAAAGGGAAGCAAAAGGTCGACTATTTTCGAGCCGAGTTCGATCGGATTGTCGAAAAACAGACGTAGGCGCAATGAATGCTATCCAATGACGTCGAACTCTTCGATCCTTCTCTTTCTTTTCTCCATCCGACAGTAACCTAATACCTTCTATTTGACCCCTTATCACGCAGAAGGTAACAAATTGGTACAGGAAATAAATTGTTAAAGGTAATAAATCGATACAGGAGGTAAGTTGATAAAAAGAAAACAAATTTGTAAAGGTAATAAATTGGCACAGGTACTAACACTTTGTACTCCGAACCATCCTGGACGTTACCTACCAGCTACTCAGCGCCATTTTCTGGCAGAAACGTGCATTTACAAACCCTCATATTATTTAGTATAGTTTTGGAACCAAGTAACGCGTTATAACGATATTGGACTTATATGAATTGGTTGACATCGAGAAATACATATATGCAAGAAAAAACAATATTTTATTTTTCATAATTTTTTTTATAAATCTTAATAACTTTACTATATTTCGATTTGATTCAGGAAAACATGCATGTCTCAAAAAATTGCGGTGGAATAAGTTAATTCCCCGTAATCACCAATAAACTTTAATGTTCCCTGAGAGGAGACAGCGGAGTGCAAAGTGTTAAGTTGATAGAGAAGAAGGAAGATCCAGTTCGAAAATAAACTGTTAAAAATACGAACTCGCCTGATCGTCCAAAGATGGAAGATTACTCGATCGGATCTTTCAAGCCTAGTTGGACTAGATTCTCGAAAAACACAGATAAGCGCAATGAATGCTATCGAATAACGTCGAACTCCCGGAGCAACGGATTCCTCTATTTGTTTTCTCCATCCATCAGTGACCTACCAACTTTCACTGGATTCTTTATCGCGCAAAGGTAGCAAATTAGCAAAGGAAATAAATGGATAAAGGTAATAAATCGGTTCAGACAGTACGATGGTAAAGGTAATAAATAGGAAAAGGAAATAATTTGGCACAGGTAGTAAGTTGGTAGAGAAGAAGGAAGATCCAGTTCGAAAATAAACTGTTAAAAATACGAACTCGCCCGATCGTCCAAAGATGGAAGATTACTCGATCGAATATTCGAGAAGAGAACGCAAAAATTCGACTATTTTCAAGCCGAGTTCGACCAAATTATCGAAAAACAGACGTAAGCGCAACGAACGCCTTCGAAAAACGTGGAACTTCCAAACCAACGGCGGCCTACCACCTTCCACTTGCTTTTTCTACCGAGCAACAGCCAACTCGGAATATTCATTGACGGTTGGACGAACGAGATTTCCTCCTGGCGCCTAAAGGCGCCTCGTTTAGTTGGAAATTCGCGAGTAATATTAGTGTCGTACGTACGCGACTGCCCGAAGGTTTATAATTACCTAACCTCACTCGCGACCCAATCTAACCCACTTGGCAGACGAACGAGAGTTCCAGTTTTCCCTTACAGAAATTCGCGTGAGGCGAAAAAACTCGGTACCGAGGCGTTTCTAAAAAAAAATCGCTAAGTAGTTCGACTTGAACGGGGCATTTGACGGATTGTCGCGACACATAAAATCGTCGATTATCGGAAATATGAAGAATACGAGAAAAATCTACAGGTAATCGAAAAAACGCGGACGATTCTACGTTTCAACAATTCTCTAAAATTGATTTCCGATCTTCATTCTTCGCAGAAAAAACGATGAAATGCATCTCGAAGCTTCGATCTTTGATAGTAAGATAAATTAATTAGTAGACGCTGATTCGAGTCCCAGTCGAGCAACGAGTTGAACTTCAATTATCTTCCATGGAGTAATAATAGAGCTATCGATCGTTCGATTAAAATTTTTTACGATTCGAAGCAGCGTTCGTGCGCACGTACGTATCACTCTAGTAATTCCGAAGGCGCTTGAGCGTGTCGTAAAACAAAATACCATTTATCGAATGGCGAGGCATTGCGCGAGGCGAATCGAACGCAAGGACGCGTTTGGAGTTAAATCTTCCTCCTCGCGCCTACGCGCCAATCGGCCCGATATTTAATTCGGCGAATTTCGAACTTTCGCGCGCTAACGACCGGTCGAATTGTTTTTGGGATTTAAAGGAGCGCGTTACCGCGACGCCAAGACCGATGTTTTTAGCGATGGCTAAATGTTAGAGCGCGATAAAAAATGCGAAAGAAAATCCTCGAGCGCCGATAAAAAGTTCGACGAAAGTTTCATTCGTTTCGATGGCGCGTGGTTAAGTTTTTCTCCTCTTCGTTCGCCACTCCGAAAATGGCCTTTCGATTCGAACGCCTCGATCGAACTCGAAAATCGCTGTCGATGTTCTACTGCCTCGGTCGGATTTTTCGCCAACCCACTTTCATTTTTTTTAAACATTTAGAACAGTTTTTACGGGCTGAACAGTATGGAAACGAGGACAGTCAAAAAAATTCCATATCAGAGTTTATCGATTCCAAAGATCAGAATTTCTTTAAGACAGGCATCTATGCGTTACAATCTCGCTGGGAAAAGTGTATCGAAGCAAATGGAGCGTATTTTGATTAAATAAACAGCTTTTGGAAAAAGATATGCAGTTTTAAAAATCCGACATTTCATACGCACCAACCTGTTAATTTCGATTCTTTAAAGTTTATTTTTTATTTTTTTTATTTAAAAGAAACGAACTTCGCTCGATTATAGCAAACATTTTGGATTCTTTCCGACGACCTTCCGCCATCTTTCCAACGATTCGTAATCGTAACGCTGACGAGAGTCATTCGAGGGAGAAATAAAAGAATAAAATTATTTTTTTTGCCGATCCAGTGCCAATCGCGTTAATCGACGATGCGAAGCCCCTTGGATTTTTCTCTCGCAAAATTTACCTCGTTAGATTATTTAATTTTATTTTATCGATCTAACAGAAACGCGTTCACGGATCGTCGAAGGACGCCTCGCCGTACCGGACGACGCTTCGACGACGGGAGATCGCGCGTCTAGAGTCAATTCGCGACTAATTGCGTTCGAGGCTTCTCGAAAAACATTTCTCAAGGTACGAAGGCGATTCGGTGTTTGCTTAACGATAAGCATCAGCCGTGCCTGACCTTTAATAAATCCAAGCGTAAATCTTCGGGATACCGAAATCAGCCGATTCGTTTAACTCTCGTCTCTACGATCGTCGAGCGTGTAGTTGTATTTGAAAAAAATCGATAAAAAATTTAAAAAATTTAATCCAAGATCGATATCGCGAAGAGGCCAACTGCGATTATTCTCCAACTTTCATTTTCCTTCGTCCTTAAAAAATCGCCTTAAAGAAGTCCGTCGAGATAAATACGGAGGCACTAAAACATCCTGCGAATTATCAGATGAATTTTTTAAGCGGGAGAAGCTCGGATTATCGTGGATGCATCTCCTCCTGAAAAATTAACGACGATAACGACGATCGATTACGTCTTACGCTCAAACGCTTCTACATCTTTTTTTTTACCCCAGTCGTACCCATTTTCACGTCAATATTTCTTTAATACCAATATGTCTACTGTTAATAATAATGACATTTTTTGTGGAAATAAAAAAATTTACTTTTCAATTTGACGTACAATTCAAGCGAATTTTCTCTCGACAACTCGAAAGCCATTTTTACTTTAAATTCATTAACGAAATTTATATTCGGTTCTTAATTCGATATTTTCCTAGTAAAGTAACGTCGCATTCGTCCATGTCGACGCATGTTTAATACCAATCAGTCGATTAATAGATCATCGATAATGACGTCGAGCAATCTTCATGGATCCAAAATAAAAAAATGGAATAAAATTATTTCAGTTTAATTCGTCGAAGGAAAAAAAAGAAAAAAATACGACTTTACTTTCCGACCCCAGTAACAGATAAGTGAAGAGATTCTAAAGCACGGAACGAGCCGTAGCATTGCGCAACATCGATACCACGGGACCCGCGATCGAGTCTTAATTAGCGATCACCGAGCATGCACGAAAAAACGAAAGCAGATTACTTATTCTTACGTAAAGTTGTCGAGTCGACGACGAGGGGAAATCGGGAGCTGCAGGAAGACGAGAACGGTCGAGACAATGCCGAGAGCGAGTTGACATCAATTGCGATTTGACCGTCTTTATTGAACGCACTTGATCCCATTTCGATTCGAGTTGGTGATCCCGAGAACTAAGAATGGAATAATTTCTATGCGGCGTACGTATATTCGATTTATCCTCTTTGTCCTCCCCCCCCCCTCCTCCTCCTCCTCTTTCTCTCTCGCTATCGATTTTACTCTTCTCTCGTTAAACGGACGATTACGAGTCGTTGTGTGATTAGAAGTGTTCAGAGAATTACGTCGATTATCTTAAAAAAATGTCTACGATATTTGGATAGCAAAAGGTGTCTCCTGTCTGGCGCGCGACTCCCTTCGAATGCAGATTTATCGTTAATTTGTCTTCCGTTCCGAGTGTAAACTAAACATTTCCTTCGAATTAACTTCGAATTTATTTCGAATCGCGATGCCCGTAAAATCGACTGTAAATACGAAGAAAGTAGTCGAAGAATTAAATATCGTTGCCAATGTGCCGATTCCCACGGAGACACGGACAAAAAAGAGTCAACCGATTTCATATTAGGTTGTTTTTTATGTTGTTTTTAAGAAAAACTCTTGGAAAAAAACGAAATTACTTTCCGAACAACCTAATAAAAGTTTTCGCAAGTAATAAAAAAAAAAAAAAAATTGATTTTTCTGGATATTTTCGGTTTTTTCGTCCCAAACCGGTGCGTGCGTGCGCGCGCACCACTGGAGGACCTGCAAATCGGCAATAAAAATAAAGCAGACGGAAAGTGGCAAGAAAGTTGAAACACACTAGCTCCTCGAAGCACAGCAAGGTGCTTTTAGTCGCAGGTTATGAAGAAAGTTTCATTGCCCCTACAAGCTGGTACTGGTTGTAAAATAATTAAAGGCTGGAGGCAGGTACCCGTGCCTTCGACGAAGATAAAGAATGCAGGACGAGACACCAGCGACCGAGTACGGGTTAAGAATGGTCTCCCCGGTACCTGTGTACCGTGGAAGATCCGTCCCAGGGCAAACAATTTTCGTCTTCTTACGAAGGAGTTACGGGAGACCTCCAAGAGACAGGGAGAACTTTTTTCGCGGCGGAGGAGGATGAACGTAAGGTTCTGGATTCAACGAGAGACGCTTTCGTGAATTCCTTTACTCTGGCATTGCAAGTGTTAAGTAGTCGTGCCGCGAAAGGAAGCGAAGAATTTCGTAGAACGTTGAACGAGTTCGAAAATGATGAAGGACTTCGTCTGGTCTGACTTCTGACGCAGATCATCGTTAGGATTCGTAATTTGCAATATTGATCGATTATTCGTTATTGATAAATTAATTTATTTATTTAATTATTAGATCAATCGATTATAAAAGTGTAAACAATGAAAGAAAATTACGTCGGTTCGACGATTTATTGAAAAATTGGCACGATTCGATGGGGATTTTAATTCAACGGCCTTAAAAAAAATTCTTTCTTCTTGTCAAACTTCTGACGTGGATGAACGTTAGTATACGTAATTCGCAACATTGATTAAATATGCGCTACTGATAAATAATGATTATAAAAATATAAACAATGAACGATATTTTCTTTAGCAATCGAATCCGCATTACGTCGGTTCGACGATTTATTAAAAAATCGGGGCCCTAAAAAAAAAGTATTTTCTCTTGTCAAACTTTCGACGCGGATAAACTTAAGTATTCGTAATTTGTCATCGATATATGAAAAATATACAATATACATTTCAAAAGATAAAGAACGTTTCAACTAAAAATAAAGAACGACATAACCTATCAACGTACACAGCGATCCTATGGAACTCGGATTACATGGATTGGCCGATTTATTAAAAAATTGGGAACGATTCGATCGCGATTTCGATTGAGCAACCTGAAGAGAGCAAAAGCGCCAGCGGGGATTCTATAAAAAGACGAAACGCGCGGATAAAAAGTTGAAGAAGGGCGAGACGATGATTATCGCCACTCGCTTTAATCGAATTTTCATAAAAATCCCGCGCGTCCTTCCTTCGCGATCGCGTCCTCCATCGATCCGATTCTTACGAAGTTTTACGATGCCGATCGTTGATTACGTTACTGCCATCGAGTCTCAATGCCGCTCGATTCTCCAAACAGCGCGCACTCGAGAATTTCACGATGCTGAAACGACGACCACGGGGGATTCCCTGGACTCCCGCGGTGCGCTTGCTGGCATTAATACGGCCGCTGTAAATCTCGAAAGGTACTTGTCACGCAGCTCAGGCACACCGAGATCACTGGCATATGGTGTTCTCGGTCGTCATTCGCTGGTAAGCGCCTTCCGCGTCAAGATACCGAGAAAGACGAGCTCGAGAGTAATACGAATCGATGTCCGATGTTGTTCCCTGGTATCGGAGGGGATCGGAAAGTAACTTCGTTTCTGCGCGTATCGACATTTCTTTCGTACCAATCGATCCACTCTTTAGGCCAAAGTTGTTCAAGATATTGCTTAAATAATTAAATCGTTAGCATATTCATATTTTTCTTAGTAATTAAATCATTAGAGGATCATCGATAATGGTTACATCATCGAATAGAAATGAAAATGTACTGTAAAATTATTTGTAATAATAATACGATCTAATTCAATTTCCACGCGAAAGTCATCTCTGCTTGAAACTCGTTATCGAAATTTATGTTTGATTATCGACTCTTTAATCTTGTATTAGGAAGACCGAAAAGTAACGTCGTATTTGCGCGTATCAACATTTGTTTGATGCCAATCGATCGATTTCGTACGCCGAAGTTTTGCAAGATATCGATTAAATAATTAAATCATTAGTACATTCATATTTTCGTCAGTCGTTAAAGCTGAAAAAACGAAATCTCAAAGTCAAACCGACAATATACTGCAAAATTATTTGCAATAACAATACGATCCAGTTCAATTTTCACGCGAAAGTCATCTTTGCTTGAAACTCAATATCAAAATTTATATTTGATTTTCGATTCTATAATCTCGTATTAGGGTGACCGAAAAGTAACGTCGTATTTGCGCGTATCAACATTTGTTTGGTATCAATCGGTTGATCGTGTACGCCGAAGTCGTGCAAGATATCGATTAAGAAATCATTGATAACGAAAGCGGTCGGATCATTGGCCCAAAATAAAAATACATTAGAAAATCGTATGCATTAATTCGACGAAAAAAAAGGTCGTTACTTTCCGATCTCCCTGACAGTTGTCAATAAGCAAAAGATGAGCACGAAATTGAAGAAGAGGATGCGCGATTTTCGATGGACTAAAATCGGAAAAATTATTCTCGCGATCGATGCTTCGAATCCGTCCAGAGGTTTAATACTCCATCATCAAAGAAAGTTCGCGACAATATATCGTATATCCCGACGAGGACAAGCTGGAAGAAGCTTCCTCTCGAAAGTTCCACATTAGCTTGGAAAAAATCGATCGAGATTATTTTCGACTATCGAAAGTCGAAACTATCTAAAGTTTGCCTAGCGCCAGTTCCATGTTTGCCCGAGCGGAACGCCGTTGCGCAATTCCTCGAATTCCAATGGAATCCATGCAACGTTAAGACGTCCGCGTCGAATTCCCCGCGCATCGTCGACCATAGTTTCTTTGCTGAGACGCCTGGTGGCGCCTACGCGACCACGGGGGCCTCGCATTTTTCGTGAGGCGCGCGAACCACTCGCGGACTGGATCTTCGCAGAAACGACGGAATAAAGGAAGGAGAAGACCCAAGAAAAAAAAAGAAAAAAAAAGAGAAGGAAAAGAAAAGAACGAGGCGACGAGACGCTCGCTCTCCAGAGACGTAACACCAACCTCGAGGTACGTTTCATCATTGAACGGGCAACAAATAATTAGGTAACCTCGTCGGACCAACTGTGTAAACTGCGACTCGCGCTCGTTCTACACCTTGTCGGGTCGCGGGAAGTCTTCGAGAAGTACGCAGTAAAAGAAGGAGAAGGGGAATGAGAAGGAGTAGAAGGTGGAGGGAGGGGAGGAGAGATAGAAGAGAATAAGAAAAGGAGAGGCAAAGATAGGAGAGGAGAAGGTGCGAGAGAAGTTAGAAGAGACGAGAAACGATGAAACGGTTAGAGACTGCAAAGAAAGGTGGAGAGTCGTCGACCCGACTGCCCCCTCTCGGTCGTTATCTTCGTCTTTTTCGTTCTCCTCTCGGTCTTCTTCATCGTCCCCGTCGTCGTCATAGTCTTCGTCCTGGTCTTACGACTCCCCTCGGCCCTCTCGAATAAAAAGAGAAAAAATTGTATCGTGCCTCGCTGTCGGCTGATGTTCCTTCTTCTTCTCCTCCCCCTCTCCACCCCGCCTACTCTTCGTAGGTCGTTGCGGTGGTGGTCGTTGCGCCTCGACAGCGCGCGGTGGGACAAAAACGTCGCCAAGAAGAAAACGGAACTCCGTGTCTCGTGCCATTAGGAGCTAGCGCTTGGTGGAGGGGGCCAAAAGGCGTTCCGCTACGATTAATACCACTTCGTACCGCGGTTGGTATTCGCCTCTTTTCATCGATTCGGCGAGATCGAGGACTCCAGGCAAGCTTCTTGCTCGAATCTACGCGCGCCGCATAGCCGATCGAATCCCCGGCTCGATCGAACGTTAACCTGTTAACCGGCAATAACGAGTATACTCCTCACGTCGCGATTTCATCCTAATGGGTTGCCCCGCCATGGATTTCGACGTCTCGTTAGCCGACGTGCTCCCCGATGCCTTCCGAGAAAAGAGTACGAATCGAATATCGAGTTGTCTTTGCTCTCGAAAACGACGTTTCCTTCCTCGAAGGAATGGACAAGCGCAGGCGATTGTTCATCGTCGCGTTCATTGTTCGTCATCATTGTTCATTCTACGGTATAGCATCGCGGAAGATGTCGCGCTGTAGAAGCGTCCAGTCGAACTTTACCGTGAGAAAGTTTCTTTCCTCGATGATGGGGGTGGTCCCGTCATAGTCCCCAAATCGATAGGGTTTTGACCGTAGCGTCGCTTCGTCATAGAGCGAAGCAGCGACGAAAGAAATGGGAGGATGACCGTGGAAAAAGATGAAATGAATTTCACCCTCGTACCCCAATCGCATTTTGGGATTCTCACTGTCAAACTATTACCCCGTGGCATTCCCAAGATAATTGGCTTGTTATATCTAGCAACCACGAAGGTATAACGATTTATCGTTAAAACTTCCTGGCTGAGTCAAAGAAAAGATCGCCTACCGTTCACCGTTTGGTTAGGTTAGCACTAAATCATCGATCGAAGGACGATCGCTCGGGAGAGGGGGGAGGACCAAGAAGAGAAGGATTGAATTTCTCTCTTGGAGGAAATCGCACCCGAGGGCGAACGGACAAGAAAGGTGGTAATAGTTAATAACAGCCCAGCCGAAGCGGGGATTTTGATAATCCGCTTCTAATTTCTAAAACAAAGAGCCTACTACGGCTAGATTCCCAGAAAGAGGATGAAGAAGAAGAAGAAGAAGAAGAAGAAGAAGAGGATGCGTCGCGCAAGAGCAAACGAGAGGAAGAACCAGAAGGCTGTAAGGGAGACCGTGGAAGGCGTACGAGGGAGACGAGCGGAGAGAAAAAGGGACGGAGACGGGAGAGGGAGCGCGATATTCTCGTTGAGGCAAACCCGTGATCCCAAGTTCTGGGGGCTTTAGAGAGACACGAGGAGGGTGGCGGGAAGGGCGGGAAGGAAGAAGGAGGGTAACGGTCGTGGAAGGAGGACTGAAATTGGGAGACGGGGACAGGGTTCCACCCTGGAACACATTAACTGCAGGGCGACGGGGTATATAGGGGTAGGATGGGTTTTTGGAGAGGGAGGCCACTCCACTGGCGTAAGTAAGCCGAATGGAAAACGGAATTGTTCGAGAGGGCGTCCAATGGAAACGGCTTAATCTCGTCCCTTTCGTAGGAAGCGGCGTACTTAAGTATCACCTCGCGCGACTTCCAGGACGCTCTCTCATCCTTCCGGTGCTTAACTTAAAGATTAACAAACACGATGGATACGGCTGGGCGATGTTAGTCGTTCGGAGATCGACCGCGAACTTGCCTTCGAGAAAAGTCGATCGATGGATCCTCGGTAGCGACGATGTTCATCTACCGAACGAACCGGTAGACCCCGGTCGAGTTATTCAAAGCGGGGATCTTTGGGAACGGAGCTCTTTCCAGGTTTACACTGGTTTTGACTTTGATCTTTGTGCCTCTACCGTTCCGCCTTCCAATTGGCGGCACCTTTTCCAATCCCTAGGGGCATCGGGAGAACAGGGCTAGACCAAATAGACGGTCTAGAGAGAAGAGTCGCGATATTAAGACCCCGTGGAGTTATTCAAAGGGGAAATCTCACGGAAAGCAGTTCTTTTCGGATTCTCCCTAGTTTTGACTCTGAGTTTAAGACGCCGTTTGCGCTTCTACCATGCCAACTTCCGATCGGTGGCATCTTTTCTAATCCCTAGTGGCATCGCGAGAACAGGCTAGACCAAATAGACGGTCTATCCACGATCTAGAGAGAAGAGTCGCGATATTAATCCCGATTAGCCTTAATCGAGGCTACGGTAGCGGTACGCTTCCCCATCCGTCCCTCGCGGCAGTCCTACCCGCCTCTCCCAGCCCTCTTCCCTCGTCTCTCTTCTTCCATATTCTCGGTTCTCCTCCGTCCTGTTCCGCGGCTCAGCAGCGCGCTTTCCCTCGCCCCGGCAGCCGCGCTTCTTCCTTCGTCGATCGATTCGTCCAAATATAGATCGGCCTAACGAATCTCGGTGCAGCAACGACCAACGACCAGTCGTAGATCCTCCCCTGCGCCTTCTCCTACGGCAGCAGAAAATACATCTCCTCGACAGCGATGACGAAGACGAGGACGAACGACTAGGACAACGACGAAGACTCCGAGCTGTGACGCGTCTGCAAGGGAGGATGGCGGGAGAGGGGAGGAAGCGGGAAGAGAGAGAAGAAGACCAAGAGTCACGGAGTCCTAAAAAGGAGACGAAAGGCAATCGCCATATCGAGAGAAAGAGACGGAGGAGCCAGAGGGAGAAGGTCTCGTCTTCCTCGCTCCTACCTGAAGTCCGCCGCTTCGTTCTTCCTCCCCTCGCCGGCGTGCCGCTACTCCCCCAACGACGAGCTCTTCTTTATCGCACGTTCTTGTCGAAAGTACAGCACCCGTCTTATCGATCCTTTCTACTCGCGACGCTAGACGACGATGTTCGGAGCCGTAAAAAAAAGGAAGAAAAAAGGGCATTCCTTCATACGAGACGGGATCATCGGGCGCAAGCGCGCGCGGCAGGGCTCCCATCATCTCGATCTCGTTCAAACTCGTTGGCACCCTACTTCTCTGGCGACACCACGGACGAGGAATTTTCCACGACGAAATCCAAAGGAGACCGAACTCATCTCTCGTCAATACGACCAAAAGGATCGATCGATCGATCCGTTATGTATCCGCTATCGCTCGCTATTCCACGGAGGAACGAGTTTCGAGATGCTCCGTTAGCTCGTTTCACTCCTAGGGATAGGTTTCAACATCGAGACACAAAGTGTCCACCAGCTAGCTGAACGATAGTTTCTCTTCTTTTCCCTCTTCTTCTTCTTCTTCTTCTTGTCATTTACGACAGCGGAGCACGAGAGATCCTCTAACGCCGCCTAGTTAGACTAGGAACTCCAATGGTGGGCAAGCGGAATGTTGTCTTATTGGTGTGACCCGTGGAAGGTTACGAATAGCTCGCTAAGGGTCACGACTATCGAAAGTGGGAGACTAAGTGAGCGGGATTGAAGCGCCAATCACGCGAGCGGATTCGTCGATGATGTTAGGACACGATCGTTCGGCAATCGTCGCTTCGAATTTGCACCATACACCAGCGCGTACTTAAGAAGCGGAGGATCGATCGGACAGCCATGCCTGGGTTTAAAGGAAGCGTTCTTCCTTTGTGTTGGCCACTTTTATCTCGAGTTACTCTCCTCGACGCCTTCTGGACGGGAGTCGCGCGTTCTAATCGAGACACCCTTTATTATTGCAGGGCTACGCGTTCGACGAAAGTGTCATGTCGGCCGATAACGCGGACTCCTAACAAAACAAACGCGATTGCCCGCGCATGGCCTTCTATCCGCGCTCCGAGGAGGCGATGAACGCAAGATTGCCTCGTTTTTTGTCCAATTTTTAAAAAGAACCTCCGAAAATCCCAGCTGGGAAGAGTTCGGAGGTGCGCGGTGAACAGTGGATGCTTCCAAAGTCGTTCCGATGGAGAAATCGTGATCCCGATACCGCGGACGTTCGGTTTTGAAGATGGAGTGGTCGATTGAATCACTTGGGAAGTTAATTAGCCGATCGAAAAAAACACGCCTTTTCGCGCAAGTAGACATCTAATAACGAGTTGGAAGCTCCAAGAGTCGATTTTACGAACGATTCCATCGAAGGAAGGAACTTTTAGCTTCTTCAAGCTATTTCTAACGAGTTCCAAACGGTTTCGATCGACTTCGGTTTTAAACCGACCTTAATTCTAGACAAACTCGAGTAACGTTCGAGCAGCCAAGGAGCGAAGAGGAATCGCTCTCGCTCGCGCGTCGCTAAAATTTCTGCACCGATTCGATACGAGCGGCGGACTATCAATTAAAGAGAGTTCCAAGTGTCCCAAAAAGCCAGAGGAATAAATGACGAAGGCTGCTGCTGCTTCTTCGCCAGGCAGGAACGGTAAGCAGAGGCAGGATCCCTCGATGCCGTCACCACTGTAGAACTGGCAAAGCGGTACGAGGGACCGCGGTAGGGAATACTAGTAGCGTAGGTAGGGGTGGCTCGGTAGGGATGCTTTAGGGTGAGATTTAGTACCAACCTCCGCCGCTTAGTCTACCCATCCTTCGTGTGTACACGGCGCGCGTGTTCGTGTACGCGCGCGCGACGCGCGCGTGTGTGGCTCCGTCCCAAGAGGCAAACCTATAGTCGATAATCGCAAGTAGGCGTCCTTGCGAAGTATTACGATCGAGGTTGCGAGGAGATTAATACGATCCTACGATCTAGGAGGGATACGATTGGCGATCGTCGAACGGATCGACGCGAGACTATCTTTTCTCGGACTTCGAGAGCTAAGTTGGAGCGTAACCATACGCGCTGGTACGTACCTCGGAACACGATGGAATCATCCGTATTTCTTGCGTCCTTGAGGCCTAACGCGAAAATCGATAAGTAGGTTAGTTGCGTTCTTGCAACTAGGTACGACTAATTTGTCGCTTATTCGGAACCCGGCACTGTTCAAGGGATGTAACATCTTGGGATTCTTGAACGGGTCTTTTAGGAAATCCTTGTAAAGGAGAGTGAGGAAATTGCTTGTCTTGTCTC
>JAITYT010000330.1:3735915-3759403 GCA_025433975.1 Liostenogaster flavolineata
TGAATAATGTAAAATTTGTTCCAGAAATAAAACAACGAGTTTCACAAAATTTTATTCCCCGGTTAAGAGGTTAGACCTCACATCGAAGCGTTCCCCTAATCCTCGCAACGAGATACGCGACATACCTTCGTCACGAGGAAGTTACTTCGAGGAACGTTCGACTTAACTCCTTTCTATCGCTTTAAAATTAAAAAGGACAAGAAAAAGGATAAAGACGCGATCCTTGGAACCATATCGTACATACGTCGCCTCTTCAAGAACGTCCTTGAAATTAGGAAAAACCACTCGCGCTCTAGGTCATCGAGACCTAGAATCGTCAAGAGCGTAAAAGGGTCGAGACCTAAAATGAATATTTATCCGAGTTAAATTCGAGCGGCCAAACCCAATTGGTAAAAAAGTCGCTCTTAACATCCACGATCCCATCTCGTCTCGATAGCTATCGTCCTTTTCAAGAACCAGTCCTAATACGATCTCGGTAGGACTCGAGATAATATTTGTTTTAGCGGGAAACGAAGCGGAATATTTTTATTACGGGGGACCGATGCATCCGCGCGGTGAGTAACTAACTGCAGTTACGGACACGCTCGAGGTGCCATGAAAAAAGAGGGAAGCGGCGTCGCGTACCGGCGCTAACGATAAGTGAATCTCCCATAGGACTGGGGGCGGTCGACGTGTTTACCGCACCCTCGACGACACTACGGTGCCCATATCCTAATAGAAACGTAATCGGCCAGTTTTGCTCCCTGAATAAATTATCGCGGAGCTTCGGGAGCGAGAAGAGGAGCGAACACGCGACCAGAGTGCCAGGAAGAAAAGGGAAAGCGCTCCGGCTCTGCCATATCGGTCGGATTAGAGACGATCTTCGGCGTGGGACGAGTCGTGGATTTACTCGAGCGCGACTCCGCGTTGTTATTTATCGTTGTTTTGCTCCGCCTCCGAGCGGCATCGCCGGGAAAAATTATTTTCCGAGTCACACGAGGGATCTCAACGTGCGAGGTCGCGTCTCTCGACGTTGAGAAACGCCGCTGGTGATGATCGTATCGCATTTTCAACGTCGAACGCGAGTTTCGCTGGAAAAACGAGCGATTTCCAAGATGGCGCCTATCGGAAGATCGGAGATAGCCGGGGACGATCGTTGTTTCACTTTCCGATATTTCGATAGCACGTATTTTTTAGTCGGAAAAATAAATTTGCTTGGAAAAAATTACTTTTCTGACTTTTTTTTCTTCTTCTATTTTCATTATTTCTTTTTTTTCTTTTTTAACGAAGTCAAACTCGAAAAACCCGTGCTCGATATTCGACGGTGAGGTAATTTCCAATAAATCTATCGACGCGAAACACGGGATTTAAAACAAAACAAAGCTAAACACGCAAAATTGAATTCGACCCTCGACTGGTTGTTTGTCCAATCGATGAAGCCACGATCTCGCCTGTTAAACGGTGCCATATGGTTTTACCAACGATTCCGAGTTAAAAAGGCTGTACAGAACGTCATAGCAGCTTGCGTTTCTCGAAATATTCTATCAAGGTCTCGATTCCTCAGGTGGTTTCCAGAGTAAAGGTTGGGTGAACGAACTTTTGTTTGACACTAGCGATTCGACCGATGGCACGAGCAAAGGGGCGTTGAATCAAACATTTTTGTTTATTCGAACGACTCGACGGAGATATTTAAATTATGCGAACACCGTAAAATCACGAAAACGAATATTCGACCATAACTTGACACGTTCACGATGGCGTGTACCGCCGGTGGTTCACACTCGAAATTTATTTCGTTTAGTAAATAGAAATATTTTTCGTATTTTTTGCTTCGGTTCGGCGTCGCCTCATACAGCAAAGCGCTCTTAGAGCAGCCGCCCATGGGAAAGAAACGCTAATCGTTTTTAAATAAATAAATCGTTTCACGCGTACTTGAATAATCCGCGAAACGAATCTTACATCGCTTATATAATAATACAAAATTTATAAATATATATATATATAAATATTACATAATTTATATAATAAGTTAATCGTGGATTTTATTGTTTCACCATTATTATTATTATTATTATTATTATTATCATCATCATCATCATCACTGTCTTGTAACATAACGACTTATTACTCGGAGCTCAAAAGTTCATCACCACACCGACAAGGCGTTGATAGACGCAAGACGATCGAGTGACTAAAAATCGAAGAGATAAATAAAGACGATGAAAATAAACGATTTGTCGCGCAGTGGCGCACGACGCGTTGTGTGTCGCCAAAAAATTCCCCCAAGAAAATCGTAATAATTAATCTTATCGGTATCTAGTCTCGCTTTGGCCACGCTATCAAATTAATTGTGACGGTCGTTCAATCGCACGGATCAGTTGTTTTTAATTAGTGACGTTCCGAAACTTTTTTTATATCCCGCGAACGATTCGTCAATGGATCTCAATGCGTTCTGAAACGTGGACGATTAATCGAACGATATTTTCGTCGCTTGATATTTCGCGTCTGTTAAAATATCACGAAATGTCGCAAATCTGATGTCGGCTATTTGCGAAAATCATTATATATATAGAAAAACGATTGGAATATCGATCAGGAGTTATTATCAAAGATACCGACGGAAAAGGAAAATATTTTATTTTCAGCTTCGAGTTGATATCGACGAATTAAATATTTCGATACAATTCGTTTCTTTCCTTCGGGCTAAAAAAAAAATTAAAAAAATAAGAAAAGAAGAACAGCTGCCTGCTTTTTACGCGAGAGCTCTCGACACTTACAGTCGTGTTACTCTAAAAGAAACACGAAAATATAGGAATGGAGTGCGCACTCGAACACCCCCGATGCACCCCCTTTTTATCGGATAACGGACGTCATCGACGAATATTTATGCTGTTTACTTGGCATAATAAGTGAAACACGAGAACGAATGAGAATCGATTTAACAAAACAATTCGAAATCGAGGGAAAGAGTAAATATCGTTGGACATACGCTCGATTGGCGCTCCGCTCCGACGAATCAACGAATCGAAAGGAAAGAGAACGAAGCTATGTCCGTTCGACCTGAAAATTTAAACAGGTGCGAGCGTGCCCGTCGATTGTAAAGCGTCGATGACATCGCTCACGTTCCTTCGACGTGGTCGAACGAAAGAAATCACAAATACTGGCGACACGTATGACAAACACTCAAATTTCCTAACTTCGATCGATTCATGTTGCAACGATGTTCCATTCGATACGCTGTCACTGAGACGACTAGCCGTGCGGAATTATTGCGTTCTCAACCTTCCATTTCATCCTTTATTTTTTCGCACGAAAGACGAACGCGTACGCGACACTCTTCATCCGAAGACGCTTGAAGTTATCTGCAACTTTCTTGCAAATTAAACAAGGCGGAAACGATACGATATTTAAATTTGTCTCGTTTCTCCATATTTATTAACGACACCCTTAGTGCCAAAGTGTCTTTTCTACGCCACGTGTACCGCAAATGGTACACGCCAGGGAGTTCGAGAGATCTGGAAAAATGCTTATTTTCCTTGTTTTATTCATCAAATGATAATACAGTCCCATACGTCGGTTTGTATCATTTGTTCAGTTTGAGATCATTTTGAATTAGCTCTAGGAACTTGATCGAGTATTTGTCTTATTAGTCTTATCTAACCTTACTTTCCCCCATTTATTAACAACGCGCTAGTGGCAAACTGCTTTTCGCAAAGCGTCATTTTTGTTTGTCGTTTGTATCATTTGCTCAGTTTGAGATCATTTTGAATAAGCTTCAGGAACTTAGTCGAGTGCAATGGGTTAACACGTTGAGTGCCACGCGATTTTATAAGGAAATCCCCGTCAGGCCACGCGTGCTGGTATCGTGGTACAGCAATGCGAAGCGCTTTAATAAAATCCATTAAAATAAAAATTAAGTGGACTTCAAATAAATTTTAGATAACAACTTAAAACAATGTAAATTTTCTAGTTTTATATCATATTCTACACTGTCAGTCACCGATGACTGACGTGGCACTCAACGTGTTAATAGAGTGCCGAAAGAGCGGCACAACACTGCGTACGAATATCGGGCGCGTCGCCGTGTCGGGCGGCACCATCGCTCGTCAGCCAGCGTCATAGAAGTTATACGAGACACGGGGCAACAAATCCGACTCCGCGGTCGACATGCACGATCCTTGTTTAATTTCTCGAAGCTCGTTGTTTGACGCGACGCGAGACATTGGATTACAAGCTACCGGCTGTAAACGTACGCGATCCCTCGTCCAGCCAAGGTGTCGAGTTGTTCGCCTGTGATTACGAATCGGAAAACGAGAAACAAACGCGCTAAACGACTCCGTCGATTTGGCTCGAGTCCCGCGTGGAAACCGACACCTCGCGTTTTCTCATCGTCGATCGACCCACCGCAAGACTTTGCATTCGTCGGAGCGACGAAACGTCACGCGACCGTAGGATCCATCAAGGGATTCGTCCGAACTACGACATCGACTTGTCAGGCTCGGGCACAGCACTTCCTGATACCAAGCACGACCACTGTTGAAAGTTGACGTCGTATGGGCTGATGAAACGTTAAGTTCCTCGTTGTGTGTCGAGACGAACGAGAACTTGTTATTGTGCAATTCGACTGTCTTTCTTGGAGAAATTTGTAAATTGTAAACATATAAACATATGTAGGTACTGAAAAGATACCTGCAACCTTTAGGGGGATCAGTGAAATGGAAAGGGCAACATTACTTTCCTTCTTGACTAGTCCGTCTCTTCGGAATTAGTCTGGTCATCCTAAACCATTTCGTTCCCAGTTGGGACATGGCACTTTTCCGCGAATAAACGACAAGTTTCGTACGATAATAAAATCTTGCTCAGAAAGTCTATTCTTGTCGCGTATAATCGCAATAATGTGATATCGGGGATATCGGGGTAATATTATGGAAACATAAAGAATTGGCCCCTTGGTGGGCTAAAGCTATCGCATAATCGGTACGAAATAACTCCGGGAGGAAATAATTGGAAAGATTTATGCCTCGTGGGAAAGTTCGGGATCAAGAGACGAGTCTACGCTTGGTTCGAGTCGGGTGATAAAATCATTAGCCACGGCGGTTGTGGCCGTAAAGATCGGCGGGTGATCGTGGCCATTGCCTGAGATCATCCGCATATATAATACATACATAGACGCGTACAAGTGAACGTACGTATAACCGTAGAAACGCGCGCGCTTAGGAGACTCAGGAAGCGCAGAGAGCAAAAAATCTCATGATTTACGATGCAACCTAATTCAATCGCGGCCGTTTCTTCGACCGCTCCGAGCACACGCGCGATCACCAACGCGCTTAATTGATAAACGACGCGGATAATGAGATAACATCTCTCGTACGTCATACGTACGCCGACCAAGATAGCGAATACGTTCGCATTTTATTCCAATTTATTTCTTTTTTGTCGGTGTTACGATCACTCACCCAGTGCTGCGTTGTCACCACTTCGTTGTCGGTACCGTCGAGAGCCTGTCGACAGAGAATACTTACTTCAGCGATTATCACGCTAGACTTCGCTCTCGTTCATCATATTGAAGTCGAAAGGAACATCGTACGAGATTCTCTTTATTACGTGGAATTTGGTAAGCGAAACGCGTTAAATACACTTACGTCCTTCTTCCTCTTGACGGCAGCTGCACCTGAAACAACAGGAAGTGAAAATGAAAACCCAAGAGCCAACGATCAAGTATTCGTCGCTCTAACGGTGACGAAATTTTAACGCAACAACAACGAAGATCGACCATCCAAAAAAACATTGCTTCGAATCCTACTTCTTCGACTTGTATTTTGTTCCTAACGTTCTATTCGATTGGAATCGACGAAAGTCAACTGGATCGACTTAAGCCTGATCGAAGTAATTTCAAAAAGATGATCGAGGTTTTACTTACCAGCCGTAGGATTGGGTAACCTAGCGCCGTTGGTTCCGGTAGGCGCGGCAGGATTCGCAACAGGCGTTGGAATCCCTACGGATGGTGGCACACCCCTAGTGCCAAACGGGAAGTACGGCGAGTCCGGGGGGTAGGTGGCGCCTTCGACGCCTCCACCGCCGCCTCCTCCGCCACCCCCACCACCTCCGCCAGGCCCGCCGCCGGGGCCTCCGACCGCTGGACCGAACGCACCCCCGCCGTACGTCTGAAACATAGAATGAAAGCCGCTTTCATCGGTTCTCCAGATCGTCCCTAGCTAATCCAACTTAGAAGCTGATATCGACTAAGTGATGAGACTCAAGAACGAAGTCGGGATGGTTCTTTTCGTAATGTTGATCAGTTCTGTAGCAAAAGATTGTGGCTATGGCATTGGTTGGCGCGATATTACGCGCGCGAGGATGATAAGAAGTAGCTGATCCAACTTTGAAGCTGACATCGACTAGGTGATGAGTCACAAGAACGCGGTCGATATGGTTCTTTTTGTAATGTTGATCAGTTCTGAAGCAAAAGGTCGAAGTGGAAATGTTTTTCCCCAACGTCGCTGCCATGCAAAAGCTCGAAAAGTTGCGGCTATGGCATCGCATGGCGCAATATCACACGCGCGAGGCTGGTAAGAAGGAGACGCTAGACATTCGAGTGAAAAACAAATTTATATTTTGTAACGCGAGCAAAAGGATTCCGCGTGGTGCGCGTTACACCTTTTAAGACTACTCGCATCGATCGATTTGTAATCTCTACTCAAACATCAACAGTTATATACACGATTAGCAGCGACGGTAAGCGAATTTCAACGGAAGGCAAACTTGGAACAGGATAACAATAAATCATCCACGAATCAATACTTCTTATCGGTCTGTACGGATTTAACCGATCTGTCGATTAGATATTGCGTTCGAAAAGAATCGGTACGACCATTAGCGCCGCAGCCTAGTAATGCTAGTCATGGCGCGAGAATCGGACAAAGACTCGTCAGTGTTGAAAAGACTAGCTAGAACGCGACTTCTATTCGCGTTCAACCAAGAGTCTAACGACCCACTCGTGATTGATTTCAAATGGAAATATCAATTCCCATTCCCTAGTCTAATAAAGATTTGGCAGTTAACGCAGGAACATGCAAAGAATTGAAGACGACACCACCGATGGATGGGCAACATCACGCGATAAGAGAAAACAAGGGATTGTTCGTGTCTCAAAAGTAACTTCTCATCGAAGTCTGACGCCCCACTCGTGATTAATTTCAAATGAAAATATCGATTCCCATTCCCTAGTCTAATGTAGATTTGGCAGTTAACGTAAGAACCATTGCGTCTAGTCGAAAGTAAGTCGATGCGAAGGATTTAAGACGACACCACCGATGGATGGGCAACAACATCGCGCGGTAAGAGAATAGAAGGGGCTTTGTTCGCGTCCCGAAGGTAACTTCTCATCCGAACCGGGTTAACCAGACATCCGCGCGCGCGTTTGGCTCACCCACACCTACACCTACGCCCTTCTACCATGACACTGCCAGCGGAGGCAGAATCGTTAGTGGCGAGCCCCTGTTATACGGCACGGAGCCTCTCCTCGCAGATACGTCTTCCTCGTGGATGAGAGGAACGTAAGTGATATTAAACTCGGAGGGGAGGATCGGCGATTCTCAACCTTTACGATACCGTCGATCTCCGCGCGGTTTTACGACTCCGATATCACCGTGGTTTTATCATTTCTCCGCGATAACCCCGGTCCTATCGCAATCGACCCAGCCTCGTACCTTCCGATACGGAACGTCGTTCCTTTCGATCAGGTTCGCTTTTTCACGATATTTTGCCACGATGCTCCAAAAAACAGAAGATCGCTGCGCCACCTATTTCGACCTTTCCATCGGCAAGTGGATTCGCAGCTACGTTCGAAGGACGAAAGGAAACTCCCTAGGACAAGGAACACTATTCCTCACGCACGAGGTGCTCGCTAGGCCAAGCGAGGCTTTTCCGATTCCACGATGATTCAAGTTCGATCCAACCTGCGTCGATGTCGAGCTTCTCCACGATGACGCGTGGTAATGACGATACGTGATAATGACAATGCCTCGAAATAAATTCCAAACAAGAGCGCGAATTAATGAGTAGATTTAACTCGCGCGGATCGTTCCAATGTTAAAACGTGAGAACCGCTTACCGAAAATATCGCTCAAGCTAAAGTTTTCGGATTACGTCGAGGCTGGCTCAAAGAAGGGCGAGGAACAAAGAAAGAGAGAGAGGAAGAGGATGAACAGTGTTCCGGGACGAGACACGAGTAACTTTTTCTCAGATAAATTTGCTTCTACGACTGCAATAATTATTACGCTCCTATTTCTTGGGTAATCCCCCGGCTGGTTTTAAGGTTCGGTCTGGGTTGAACCGAGGAAAGGGGGAGAACAACAAGAGAATTTGAAATTTTTATCCAAGTTTCCTCGGCTTCTCGTTATTCGAGTCCCGCGTGGGACAGGGAACAGCGACGGCTCCGATAAAGTTAATTTACGAAAACGATTCCGGGAGACTTCCCTTTTTACTTTTCAATCTTAAGCGTTACGATAAAGATTCGCCTTACCATTCCGTTGTCCATCGCAGACCCATACGGCGACTGGAAACCTGGCTTTTCTGTAAACATACAAAAAGACGATGCGATTAAAACATGAACACCCTAACGGACGCGAATAAATGTCTTAAATGTCATCCCCGGGGGTATCGATTGGAAACAGAACATTTCTGTTACAACAATCTACCAACAGTTTGCGAAGAACTGAAAAATACGTCGAACGATCTTAACAAAGATGCGGTATATCCAAAATAATGTCCAAATTTTCGAAGTCCTTTCTAAAACCCGGCACGACTTCGCCTTCGCCGATACGGCAAACGCGTGAAAAAACAGTCTCCGCCCATCTACGTTTTCCGTCGTAAAAACGCTCCACCTAACCTTATACATCTCGCGTCGTTCGACGCGAAATTTCAGTGGCGAACGCCCAAAAAAGGGGAAAAGAAAAAAAAGAAAAAAAAAAGAAAAGAAAAGGCAGAAACGACGATACGATATTCTTCGCGCGAGGAACGTAGAATCTTAAAGATGGAACAGGACGATAAGAGCGGGAGGTACCAGGCGCGCGAGCGAAGGGAGAAGCAGGACCCGAGTCGAAAGAGAAAAGACGGAAGGTTCGAAGCTGGCGCGAACGGGGGCAGGAGAAAAAGATCGTAGGAAGAAAGACGAGACACGAGGATATATAAAACGAAGGTTTCGGGCAATCGGGGGAAAGAAGACGGTGCTGATGCTGGTGCTGGTGGGGGTGGGGGGTGGGGGTGGGTTGAGAAGCGCCGAAGAAGAAGGGGTGGAATGCGATCGATGCAAAATTAATGACCGGCATAAATTCGCCGTGCGTCTTTATAAATCAAAATCGCGTTCGCGCGGTGAATCCAACGGAAGTTCGAGCACGTGGGGATAGAAAAGGAGTTTTTCGCGACGCCATCGTTGCGAAACGCAGACGGAATAAGCAACGAGATAAACGTTACGCCGCTGATCGGAAGAATGGTAATCCGCGCGTTCGGCCTCCTCATCCGTTATTAATGCTCACCCGGTAGGTAGGAGTGCGCGTACGAAGCTTGCAAGTTAACGTCGCTCTACCACCAGCACCACCACCCCATCGTCTGCGCTTGGTAAGACCCAGTGAATTTATGACGATCGCGCGCCGATTTACATCTCGTACGAGAGACGTTGCTCGCTCGAGCTTATCGATCTAACCGTTTAGCTTCTCGCTGGTCTCGATGATCGGCAGGAAAGAAAGACGACGCTCGATCGATTTCGTACGCTGGAGTCGAGGAGATGGCTAGTTCGGTCCAAGTGGCTTCCTTACTACACCAAAATGGAGACTCACCAAACGGTTGAACGTTTGAATTTCCGTCGGATTTCAATGTCATACGCCTGTTCGTCTCCGATGGTTTCGGATGAGTTGACGCTTCTAAAGTCGTAGGAGGCAATAAACGTCCCTATACAATAGGTACGTAATTAGAGTGCCAAAGAAACGGCGATTTCATTAGCAGTGGGAGTTGGCTCGCTAGCTTCTCCCGAGTCCCCTTAGCTCCTCTGGGTCACGATCAAAGCAGAGATGCTACTAGCCCTTAGCGAATTATTCTACCACCCTAATTGGCGATAACATCTCTAAAGTGACCAACCAAAGATGCCCGTCTGGTTTCCAAAATCACTTGGCTTAAGAAAAACTAAAGGTTAAGAACGCAGCATCTCTTCTCCCAGTAACGAGGAAAACTTCCTCGATCGATTGGATCTTGGAACAACATTCCAGCCAACCCTAATTCGTACGGATCTCGATCAATGGGTATAAAACTGGGAAGAAGCAAAAGGAAAGACAAAAAGAGAATCGACGCGACGAACATCGATGTCACGAGCGATTCCTTTTAACAGCCAGTTCCCGATAGACATTTCCATCTTCATGGTTACCTTGAACGCGCGTGTTTGCAAGAACAGCCCACCCCGCTTTGGCGCGCGCGCGCGCGTGCACCGTCAATCGGCCTTCGTAGACAAGGTTACAAACGCACGATCTATATTAACAGGATATTACGGGATACCGGCAGGATATAGCCGTGCACGGACGATAGGGCCGAGCGTCCGGCGACGGCACGATCGCCGGAGATAACTATGAATCCTAACAGTTTCGGCTTGCTCGTGACATGTTTGCCGAAGCGTGCGGCACCGACTCTGCAATATCATGCATCAAAGGACAAGCTAAACCATGGACCGTCGTGTCATCCTCAGAACCGGGCTCCGACCCTAGCTCGACCGTTATGACGTACTGTTGAGCACCGAACCGGTCGGTCGGTTGGTCAGTCTGTCTGTCGGTCGGTCGGTCGGTCGACCGATCAGTCGGATGACCAACGTCATATCGCACTGTACGATGTTCGCACAGGACGACTAGTTCGTCTTCCACGTTGCTTCCTGTCGACGTCATACGGCGACCACGTGGAAGAATGATAATGATGATGACGTATAGCCAAGAGTGTCTGAGATTTTCAGCTTTGGTCTTGTTCGATGGAAGACGAGGGACGGAGATAGGTGACAAAGGGTGAGATTAGAAGCGAAACGTCCGACGGCCTCGGTATCGCGGTTCGATGTCGATCGACTACCTGATGGAGGAACTCTCTTCCAGGAGACTCCTACAACGAAATGGACACCGGTGGACATCTTCACTGGAGTCTCGTTGACTCGCAACTCACGTCAGTGAAGTTATCGATCAGACGAAAGAGTCGACTTTTGACATGGATGCATCGACAAAGAAGTTGTTAATTATTTCGTAATTATCAACTGGTTGTTCGAGATCTTTCGTCGTTCTCTGATTTTTATTTCTTCCGTTCTTCTTTGCTTTCTGGCTTTTACCAGGTCCTTTGCTCGAATGGCTGGCTGATCTTTGCGGCAAGTGGAGGAGTAGCTTCAGTTTAGCGATGTTTTAAATAAGATCGATAGAGATCGAGTAGACGGAGGACTCGAGGAGATAAAAATCGATTTTCGGTGTTCGACGTTTATTTCGTCGTGAAAGATTACGTTTGACGTAACAGGAAACGTCCGTATTGCGAAAGCATCTCGTACCTTGGGGTAATGGAATAAATACGCCGGAGTAATACTTTCGATATTTACCACGCATGGGGTCTAATAAAATATATCGGCGCTCGTAAAAGCGGTATCTACATAGAAAGTCGGCATCAAACGCGAAGAAGAAAAAGAAGAAGAAGAAGAAGCAGGTGCATAAATCGACGTTTCGTCGCGGGTGCATAAATTGACCGCGAAATGAAACTGTCGGAATTTTTAATTTCAAAATGGAAGAAACCGCGTCTCGTACGACAATAATTCAATCGGTCGACGTTACGCGCGTCGTGGACGGATCGTAAAAAGTGAGATCGCGATACGGGGAGAAGAAATAACAAATTTTATTCCGGCGATACGTATGATTCGCGGATAATTACGTTGTACGAGCGATTCGATGCAATTGGCCACCTAAGGAACTGGCCATCGACGACGTAACAACAGAGGCAAGACGAAGAGAAAGACGAAGAAAAAAAGTTTAATCGTATTTCTCGCTTTCTCGAAGCGCATTCGTACACGATGATACGTTGAAATCCGTGGAATAAGGCGATCCGAGAAACGGTGAAAGATAGAAAAGACATAACCTCGAAAGTAGAGGAAACTTTCCGTGGAAACGCGCGGACCTCGCCAACAGGAAAATTTGTTGCGCGTTACGAGCGTGTGCTAAGCGTAGCCCCACGCGATACCATCTATACACGGATTTCGACCGGCATCAATTCGGCATTACACCTCGCGAAACACGCGACGTAACCCCGAAAACCGCGGCTGCTGCGTTGTACCGGCAACGATTTTCGTCGAACAAGACACGACCGCGATTCGGCGGTCGCCCTACCCTCCCTCCCTTCCTTCCCCCGATCGCCCCGCCATCATGAAAATCCGCGAGTTCACCGGCACGTGGCAACTCCACGACACAAACGACCATACGAGAATCATGCCCGTCCATCGTCTACCCGTATTAACCTCTTGTGGTTGGACGAAAACGACGACGATGACGACGACGAGAGATCGGCGATCGAATCGCTAGAAGCTAATGAAGTTCGTTTACCAGCCCGCGAGAATTGGATTCCCTTATTCGTCGTTTTTTTGCTTTCTAGTTTTTATTTTTCTTTCTCTCCGGTCTCTGGGCATTGCTTTTGGGCTTCTCTGAGATGTTAGAATGCAGGGATAAGATGTCTTTTCTTGGCGAGAGATTTTTCGATGAATGTTAACGCGATTGCTATTGTCGTGGTTATTGGTCATTATCGTTAATATTCTTGGTCTTATTCCAAATGAAGTGTGACCAATAGCGAAGTAAACGTATCACCGGTAGGAATGCACTGTTATTTAACACGTTGACCGTCAGGTTTGTCACGAGAGTCACTGCAGATTGTTTTGCCTACGATGGTGATCGTCAATGACTAAAGTGTCTGAAATGTTGATGATTGTAAAACTGAACGATCGTCAGCCAATCTATTTTGAGTATCACAGCCATGATGACCAACATGATGAACTATCGAATTGATTTGGCTACGACGGTGGTAAAAAATGACCAAATTGTTTCAAATGTTGACAATTGTAAAAATAAACGATCATCAACTAACCCATTCTGAATATCACAACTAATCATCCATGATGACCTACGTGATAACCTACCCGATTGTTTTGTTTGTGACGGTGGTCATCGATGACCAGAATGTCTCGAATGTTGAACAAAAGAACAACGGTCACCTAACAAATTCTGAACATCACAGCTAGTCATCCACGATGCCCGACACGACAAACGCCAATGAAATGTCCAACGATCAGATCGTTTGGTCAACGACACTGATCATCGTTAACCGGGTTGTCTCAAATATTTCGTCATCGTCTCGTCAAGCTCGAATTTACTCTTCTTGCCGATTCAACATCGTATCCGATCACGCGAAGAAAAATCGTGCACCGATTCGTTCCCGTTGGATTCTCGCGAGCACTTTGCATTCTACAAGTCGCACGAGTCGTAGGGGTGTTCGGGAATGCGAGGAGAAGAGAATCGCTCGCCGTTAATCACGAAGAAACGAGAGCAGTTGGACGTGCAACGTAGACACGCACGCCTCCAGCATGTCGTCGCAATAACCCGCAAATTTTGGGAAACACTTCGGTGAACAAGAGACGTGCCACTAGCTAAACGGTAACGATTACGCGCCCAATCAGCCGTCCTTAATACGATCGTCGCTGCTGGATTGAATGACCGTGCGTCTGGACTTTGAACCCGGATTACTTCGTCCACCTTGCCTGCGCATTCCTTCCATCCGTGATAAAGAGTGAGTGAGAGAGAAAGAAAGGGAGAGAGTAAGACAGAGGAAGAAGAAAAAAAAGGAACGCATCGTCCGCTCAGATCGGTATGCAGATACCCACAGGTGTCTGTCAACGAGTTGGACACCCGGCGCTTCTTCCTCGAGATCGAGGGTCGTTAGAAAAGTTTCCAGACTTTGCCGCATCATTCGCTCGAACCTTCGAAACTTGAATTTTGACGACCCTCTCCCTCCACTTCGCTTTGTCTCCCCCCCTTAATCGCGTTCGTAGGAATCGGGCGATTTTTTAACAAATTTTCAACTACCGACTTTTCAATTTCAAGGGGGTATTTGATTTTTTCAAGCAGCTTGAGCACGAATTTCGAGTTCGCTACGAAACGGTTACCAACTTCGTCGATGCATCGATGCCAAAAGTCGGCTCCTTCGTCCGATCGGTAACTTCAGCGTAGTGAGTTGCGATTATTTACTTGGCGCAAGGATCGGATTTACTTAGTAAAGGACCCGATAAAAGCGAGAAAGTAAAGAAGAACGACGAAAGATCTCAAACGACCGGTTGATAACTACGAAACGATTACCAACTTCTTTATCGATGCATCAACGGCGTCCAAAGGACTGCCATGTTTGGCGAAGGTACGCGAAAGGATCGAGAAAATACGCCGAACCCCTTTGGCCTATCGAAATCGCAGGTAAATTTTTGAGAAACGGAAGAAGCGTGAAACCAGACGACGAACCGATCCCTAGGATCAAGCCTACATCTGGCAGTGACGCGTATCGGCGACGGGAGGAAAGCGGTCGAAATCCGACGTTCTTTAAAATATCTAGCGTCAGATGTTTCGAGGCGGACGGATCGTGATTTTTCGAGACACCCGGTAGGCGGCGCACGGTGCCACCATGCGGCCCCGTGCACCCCAACGAGGCGTTTCTGTGGGGGCATTCGGCTGTACGCCATGCCAGTGCACGGTGCCACGCGACCCAAAAGGGTGTTCGCCGTCTCTACAGGTAAGAATGGAGCGGAGCGGGAGAAAGGGAGAGGAAGAAGGGCGAAGGAGGAGGCGGCGGCGGCGGAGGAGGAGGAGGAGAAAGAGGAAGAGACCCTGGGCGGAAGGAGAGAAAGAGACGACAAAAAAAAGTAAGTCCACGCACGGCCGTTGGAAAGTGACGGTGGTGTGGGGCGCGGGAGGGAGGGAGGGAGGGAGGGAGGAGACAGGGGGTGTTCGGCAACCCTTGGGGCCCTCGACCCCGCGCTGGAAGCGGGAAGGGGAAAGCGCGCACCTCTACGCAGGAAGGAAGAATGGGGACCGAGGAGAAAAGGGAGGAAAAAAAATGTAGAAAAGAGCTCAGGTAGCCATTGGTGCTCAACCGAGACTCGGCGTACGCGCCTGACTAGGACGAGACGAGATAAAAAAAAAGGGGTGGGGAGAGGGGAGGGGGAGATCGATCGAGGGCAACGAAAATTGCGAGTTTATTTGCGCGTTTATCCCTCGTTTAAAAAAAAAACGAACGATAAAACCCCAACGGATAGATGGAATTTATGCAAAATCGATGCGAAAGAAAGATGGCGGCTAGTCGTTGCCCCCGAGGAAGTCGAATCGATTCGCTACGCGAGTAACGATCTGTAATGTCTCGTAGGCGTGTTTTTGGGAGTCGAAGAGTTCGGACGAGACGAGCGATTCGAAAGTCAGGCTGGTACGCGCGACGCGAATTCGAGCGGAGCTTCCATAATGACCTGTGGGAGAAGGCGGCTCTCGGCTGCACCCGTTGTACACGGGAGTAAGAAGGGTCCTACGAGCAGAAAGCTCGGGCCGTAAAGGTATACTGGAGCCATCGGAGCGAGGATAATCGGAAGAACACGCACACTTTACCGTCAGATATTATATCCCGTCCGTTGGTGTCTAGCGGACTTCGTCAGGCCCTAAAAACCGCAGGGCATTATGCGTACACGTTATATACCGAGTCCGTCGATAAAAAGGGAATCCTACGTGCCATAAATTCCCCGATAATCGTGAAATAATGCCTAGCAATATGGCGGACGACCATCGGCGATCTCGGCGAAGGGACGACGATTGAAAAGAATTTCATTCTTACGAGCGCATCTTACGCGCCTAAACGACTGGAATAGAGGAAGGAACGGCGACGGCGGTAACGCGAAAGGGCAGGTGGGCAGCAGCGACGTTCACCGTTGCCTCGTCCGATTCTACCACGCGCCAGAAACGACGACCCGGTCTCGAAGGATTTTATACCTCGCGTCCATTTGCATATTTTCGTAGTTGGACTCGCGAAGGTTAATTCAACTTCGAATCAAGTAAAAACAAAGGAATCCACCTACTCGCCATCTTGAGATTTAGGCTGGCGTTATCGCGAAAAATATGGCGGCGATGCGCTAGCGAGTAAATTCCATCGAAGCTACTTCGTAATCTTTCGTGTTAAAACGCACGGTATAACTCCTTCTTTTTGAGGATGGGGATACCTATACAGAGGGCTACGGTGGGGTTCGCAGGTCCCACGAGGATCAACACGGAAGAGGCGGAGAAAGAGGAGAAGGTAGGTGGAAACGGGGAATACGAGAAAAAAATTTCTCAAGACGAAGATCTGCCACGCTCCACTCCATCCCCACCACCGAGAGATTGTGAAAGACGTCGCGTGTGCTGCCGAGGCCCCGCGGGTGGGCAGAAGGGTCCGACAACTGGACGCGAACGAGAAGGCGAGGAAGGGGAGGACAGAAGCAAGGAAAGCCGCATCACCGGTGTCTCTTGGGATTCAGCAACGCGTTCGGTAGAAGTTTCCTCGAACTTTCAGGGCAGCGTGTTCTCCCTTTGTGCGTTCTACCCGATGCTCCTTTACCGCGAAAAAAGCCAGACAACTCGATCGACGAGATATGTCTCAACCCAATACGTTCCCCGTATACGCAACCCAGTACTACCCCGGCATCGAATCATTATATTCTTGGTAGGAATAATCTTGGAACTCGACGAACATTCAACTGTTCCGGTCGAAAGGAAGTGGAAGCTGAAGGCACATTTGACAGGCATGTTGAAGACAACATGAGTGACATTTTAACCATCACCTAAAAAAGCCATATAATTCGATCAGCGAAATATGCCTTAACCCAGTATGTTCCCCGTACTATCCCAACGTCGAATCATTATAATCTTGGTAGGAACAAGCCTGGAACCCAACGAACATTAAACTGTTCCAGCTGAAACGAAAAAAGGGAAAACTGAAGGTGAGTACAACATGGATAACATTTTGTTTATCAACTAAAAGAACAGTGAAAACTGTAGACCAATACGACGACATGGGTGACATTTTGGTTATCAGCTAAAAAATCCAAACAATCCGATCAGCGACATATGTCTTAACCCAGTACGTTCCACCGTACTATCTCAGCATCGAATCATTATATTCTTGGTAAGAACAAGCCTGGAACCCAAGGAATGTTCAACCGTTCCGATCAAAGCAAAGGAAGGAAGTGGAAACTGAAGGCGAGTACGACGACATGGGTGTCATTTTGTTTATCGGCTGAAAAAGGCAACTCGAGTGCATCGATTCGATTAAATCTCGAGACTGATGGCGCACGAACATCTGCGTCCGAGCGCGCAACCGCGTAGGCATTAGGAACACAAGTAGATGGGATAAAGAAGCGTAACAGTAAGAAGGTCCTTGAGAGATTTCGATACCCATATAGCTGAGTCTAACTCGGCAAAGCCGCGGTCTACGATCGAGATAACACAAGTACGTTCATGCTCGTCGCGAGGATAGGAAACGTAGAGAAGATCCAGTAGTAACCGTTACTTCCTTCGAGAAAGACGACAATAGCCGTACTGGATCGACCATGGTCACGGATAGCGCAGCCGCGAGGAAACTTGGAATATATCCAGAGGAGAGCTAAGAAGCGGCTCGTACCAAGCAGCGCAAAGTTCTTTCAAGGTTTCGTTTTTTTTTAAATAAAAAAACGTTGTTTTTTATATCTTTTTTAACACGTTAAGCGCGGCGCCGATATTGCCATTCTTTCCGATGAGCCGATAGCGAGCGAGCACTTAACGGCGATATTTCAGACGGCCAGAAATTTGACTAAAAAAGTCATCGCGTCTCGTAATACATGCAAAACCAAACCATATTTTTACTTAAAGCGTTTCAATAAATTTCATTAAAATTGCAACATTTATCTTTTAACTTCGAAACTGTCGGTCTTAGAGATCTATGCTGTCCAAACGAGAAGACCACTGTCGGTCCCCGGGGACCGACGTCGGGCTCAACGTGTTGATGGGAAACTGTTAAGAAAAAACGAATTTACTTTCCGAACAACCTAACACATCGGAAATGCCGGAAAAAGCACGATGGTTGTCTAGTATCGGCGTTTCGTGATACGCATGAGCGCCACGGCTCGTCGACGGCGGAGAGAAAAAAAAGTTGGTGGTAGGGGAAGGGGGCAGAGAGAAGAGGGAAGAGGGGCAAAAAAAAGTAAGCGAAGAAAAAGAGACGACGACGGAGAACGCGAGAGAGAAAGAGAGAGAGGGATAAAAAGATAAAGAAAGAGGGGAGATCGTCCGTTGAGCCGTTCGGGAGTAAACGGAACGACGAAGGTGTATTTTGTGAAGGAGAAGGCTGGCTGCCACGCGACCATGGGACCTGTGGTGGGGATAACGGCGCGCCAAGGGGCCCCGCGGGACCGAGAGGGGCGATGCCCGACGGTGAGGCGTGGGGGGAGGTGGCGCGGAAGGGGGTGGTGCAGCGGCAGCGGCAGCGGCAGCAGCAGCAGCGGCAGCTGTCGCTGCCGGTGCCCCCCTTCGCGTTACCCTAGAAGGGGCCCATTGCAGGACAGTGGCGCAGACCACGGGGGCTCCAGTGATTGCCAACCTATTTTACCTGCGCTTTCCCTCGCGGAAATCCTCCCTCGCAATAATTCTCTTACCGCGATGCCCCACCACCCGACGGACTCGTAACCAATCGTGAAGATTGTTAGGATCGAATTAGATATTTCGCCTCACGAACAAACAATAATTTAATTACTGTCATCGATGATAATAATAATAACGATACAATGTAATAGGATATAACGTAGACTGATCAATGACGAATCAAGCGATCGGTTTGGGTGAGCGGGAAAATTCGAGTTCACGAGGAAAAACGACTACCGGGCTAGGTGGAAATTGAAGTTTCGACAAAATTGGAAAGAACTTCGTAGCGACGAAGGCAAAAATACGCGGGGAAAACGTCGAACTCCCAATGTCATATTCCATAAATTGTGGGTTAAGCGCTCGCGCGCGCGCGCGCACATGCGTTGCGTAACTCCGACTCGATCGTCACACGCGGCAAAACTTCCACCGAGCGAACGAAACAGAAACATTTATCGCGACGACGTTATTTATAATCGCGAGAAACCGCGTGCCATTTTCTCGATGTTCCTCGAGCCGCCGCCGCAGCAGCGAGTCGAATCGAGGACGGTGCGTGCGCGAGCGCGTCCACGGGGTGTCGCGAGTAAAAGTGCGCCTTCGAGTCGTTCGATCGGTGAAAACGCCGGTCGTATCTGCGGTAGGTGCGCGCTCGCGTTCTGCGCGGTAAAAAAAAAGGAAGAAAAGAAAAAAAAAGGAAAAAAAGAGCGACAGGAGCGCGCGATCGCGCGTGCCGCGGCGAAGCGTGCGACGACCGCGTCGCGATCTCCTCTCTCTTTCTCTCCTCTCTTCTTCGTTCCGATTAAATTCAATTGGCTATCGGTCGGCGGTCGGGGAACCTGTTTCGTAGACGTTTCTAAATGAATATCGAATCATCCTGCCGTCCTTAAGATTTCGGCCAATTTGCATATTTATCAAACGCATCTCGTTCGTTGTTCCTTTTGCGCTTGTTAACGTAAGATTTATCGAAATACTAACGTTTTATTTTCGTTCGACCATTTCCCCGTGGCTCTGCGTAGTCGTTCGATCAGCGCGCTCGAGATTGGCTCCGTTCAAGAACGATCTTCGCTGGATCTGGCTGGAAGGCCGACTTGGAGGAACGTCGACTCCCCGCACACGCCGGGACTCTCGAGAAACAACGATCACGGATGCGAAGAGGGAACGACTTCTAGGTAGGCAGAGCTTCTAGATACGTTCAACAGGTGACCCTGCCGTGTTCGGTCGCCATTTTTTCTTCGAACGATGCCCAGGGGCTGCCGGAGGCCCGCGACGACTACTAGCTTCGACCCGAGCACCGTGGAGCCAATAAACGCGCTTTCGTCCACTCCCCGCGTTAACAACGGTCCAACGACGTCGGCACGTTCGTCACTCGCTACAACGAAACGCAAGCTCGTCGTTTCGACGGCCCGATCAGCACGTACAACGATTTCGCTCGTCGATCTTTGGTAGACAGTTTCAACGAAGCGATTGACCAGACGATCGCGAAGTACGACTTCGATTTGTTGCCTGAACGTCGTCTACGCGCTCTAAAAACTGAGAGGTACGACTCGTTTCTGATGATGGGATGCAACGCGAAGGAATATCTGAGAAGCATCGCGTTCGTCGAAACGCCCAGAAGCAGACTCGATCATCAATGATAAGGAATTCGATAAAACGAGTTAGAAAAAGCGACACCAAGTGCGAACCAAGGAACTCTTACTTTCTAGCTACCGCGACAGACATCAGATCGTTCTGTGCAAACAATTGATAAAACTTTACTGCTGGAAGACAGTGTCCAATTAAACACGTACAACGATTTTTCTTCATCGATCTTTGACAGACAGTCGCGAAGAACAACTTCGATTTGTTTCCTGAACATCCTCTACGCGCTCTAAAAACAGAGAGGTACGAGCCGTTTCTGGTGACGAGATGCAACAAGAAAGACTAACTGAGAATCGTCGCGTTCATCGAACCGCCCAAAAGCAATCTCAACCATCAACGACAAGGAATTCGATAAAACAAGTTCGAAAGATCGACCCCAAGTTCTGACCAATCAACTCCTCTGCGAGACTCTTCCTTTCCTAGCGTCGCTCTCGCGACAGACTCGACGCCAGATCGTTCCGCGCGAAGCAATTGATAAATTTACTTTACTGCTGGTCGACGGAGTCCAGCATCGTCGCTTAATCGCGTTACGATCCGAACGGGCAACGAACCCAACGGCATCGAAACGCGAGCGACGCTCCGCCAGCGAGCTGCAGCTTCCTTCCTATCTCGCGTGGACTTCGACGATCGCGAAGGTCTTTCCTGGGAATTCCGTGGCTGGCGCGTGGGACGCGGAACGGTTCGCTTCGCGATGGTGACGTTCTTGGTTGGCCAAGGACAGTGGCACCTGCCAAAAAATCGGAGCCCCTTTTTCGTGCGGCGCCAGGACACCAACGAACGTTCACTCGTTCGAGAGACCACGGAATACCATCGTACCATACATACTCGACCAGGAGGCAAGAGCACGACCATACGCGAGTATAGAACACATACATGTTTACTCACACATCGAAGAGGAGCCGTAAGCACGCGTATACTCCAATACGGGGCGCAACGCACACACACACACACATTGAGTATAAGACACCAGCATGCATACGTGAAGTCCATACACGCACACGAGCTAATACGCGTTACCAGGAGGTACAAACACGCGTATACGCAGGTACAAAACACACGTACACGCGCACGTACGTCACCACGAGGCGCAAATACGTGTACAAGTACATACAAAACGTATGTACGTGTACACGGACGTCGATTAGGACTCGCAATCGTACGTATGTCGTGGGTTGGAGCTCGTACAGTGGCGGCAGGCAGCCGTGCACACGCACACGAACGCACAAGCGTGGAAGTAGATACGAGCCGGAGCTCGTGGACTTAACGAAATCTGGCCAGATGTCTATTTCGAACGTGGCGCAGGTCGGCGTCGTGGAGGCCCACGTGTACATGTGCATCGTCGAGCCGCGCACTTGCGTGCACGTGCGCCTCTCTTTCTCTCTCTCTTTCTCTCTCGGTCTATACGTATGGAAGCGCGCATATGCGTCCGCCTTCGAGCTTTCCGATTACGCGACCGTTCGCTTTACAGGTGGTCGAGCTGTGATTTTTTGGGGATTCTGTCGGGGCCGTGACGCCACCTTGCCGCGCAGGCCCGTGGACGAGCCTCGATCTTTCAAAACAGAGAAAGAAGTTAACTGGTTTTACGAATCGCAGCGAAACTTACGATTACGGAGTGATATCGATCGACTATGGATATCTTTAGGATTTAGAAGCAATTTCGAGCCTATTTCGAAACGCAGTCTTCTGAAATTGAAAGTTCGACAATCGGACACCTATCGTTCTACGCCAATGCAACGAGGGGACGCGGTGCGGTACTTCTAGTCGAGCTGGCAAGAGTCACGGCTCTTTGGAGGGATAAATTCTGGAATCACCCTTTAGAAAGATGCCATGTGAATTCGTTTTTTGGAAAAACACAAGCCAAGTACAAAATGGAGGATCAAGAACAAAACGGAGGTCAAGTACGAAATACAGCAGCAACTAAAGACTCAAAGTTGTTTATCTACAAAAAAATTTGGTTTTAATATGTTCTCGGAACGTAACCCCCCTTTTTGTACTCCGGGTCTCATACAGCACGGTTTCACACAACACGGCATTTTCTAGGAACCTATCAACCGCGTTATAGAAAAACCTGAACTCGAAATTTTCCTCCGGCGCTCCAACTTCAGCCGGCACTCGCCAACGGCGAAATTGAAGTCGCACGACCTTTCCACGAGGATTGGAAGGCTCTCGAACGTATGGATCGCGAAACCATATCACCTAAGAAATCGGTGAACGCACCAACCGATACGAAGACGACGCCAGAACGAGTCTGGCACGAGTGCATCGCGATTCTTTTTCTTTCGTTTGGTACTTTCCGTAACCCAGTTCTCTCTTTTTCGGTTAATGGACCTTCCTACAGCTCGAACCTCGCGAACTCGCGTCCTGCGCGGCGAAAAGAGGACGCGAGGCGAACGAGAACGAGAAGGAGATCGCCTCCTCTTTCGCGTCGAGAACGGAACTCGGGCATGGCATCGTCGAAAGTTCTCTTTCGTCCAGCAGGCTCGAAACAGCGCGTTTGGCTTGTCTCGTCGATGGTTACCGAAGTTGACGAGCACGTAGATTTGCAGAAAGGATCTTCAGGATTGATAGGAACGCCAGGAGGATGTCTACAATCTCATTCCACCCTTTTTTCTTTGTTTAAAGAGGGGCGAGGTGTGAGGCTCGAGAAGGATTTTGACATAGTTCTCTCAGTCCTACCCACTAAAACCACCTAATCTATACTTCCCATTTTGATTCGAAGCTTTATCCTAGCTAGCACCTATCACATCGGCTGATAAGTTCCCGGTCTAAAGATAATGCCCGATAATGCAAAATAAAGATTACACGTTCCTTTGATATCTTTAGAGTGTCAGCTTTCTCTCACATCTTCGCTTTACGATTTGCCAAAACAATTTTGTGGACTTTTTAGATATTTTCCGATGTAACCACCTCTTTTGGGCGACCAGAGCGTGCCGCATCATCGATGTTCGTACGATCACGTTTAAATTCAACAAAGCAGTCAATAATCGCCGATTTTCCTGGTGCAGAGTCCGGGTAACACTTATCGAGCCAAGCTTTCGTTTCAACGGTGTTTATTCCCATCAAGAAGCAATGTTTTATGAACGCACGAAATTCTTTTGTTTCACTAAAACCACTGTAACTTTTGAACCAAACGTCAGATCGTCATGAAATTT
>JAITYT010000330.1:3788512-3800205 GCA_025433975.1 Liostenogaster flavolineata
TGTTGTCATTTTGATAGTAAATCGATTATAAAAACTCCTACGAAAACTCATCCCGTTTTATTTTATTTTTGTTATTAAAAAGCACTGTTATGAACAAAAAATACACTGAGTTTTCACGGTAAATGTCTCTACTTCGAAATGACAAAAAACATTTTCAAATGACGATATATCGTCGTCTGGCACTAAAAGGGTTAAAAGACAAGATGGCGGCGTAACGAGCACTTTTCGGTTCTTCCTCTGAAAGTAGTTCAACTTAGTTTAACAGGCAAGTCGATTCCTTCGAACTGCCATTATTAATAGTTCTACCAAGGGCCAATCTCGCGCTATTTCGCTTTGCGCGGGGGCGCTCTCGAAATCGGAAGCAAAACGAAGGAATCTCACGACCAAGACAAATGTTTATCCCAGAAACGCGAGGTGCGTGAAATTGCGCATTGACTCGCTCGGTAAATTGTGATGTAATTTACCGTGTAAAAAAAAAGTGTCGCTTAAATCGAGGACGCGAATATCGCGTCGTTTTTTTGAAAGATCGAAAGTCCAGGTCAGAAATATTATACAAAGAATTCTAGCCGATGGTAACCGAAGCGTCGACACAAACTTTCCTGCAGTTCGATGTGGATTTTTGAAAAATGTCAGAAATGACGCGAATAAAATCGATTTCGATCTTGATCTATAGCCGGCCTTCGATTTCCACAGAGTAGCCGGTGTTGTCCTTGATCGTTATTGCGTCCTTCGAATCTCAAAAAAAAGAGAAGAAAAGAAAAAGAAGGAGAGACTCTTCGAACGAGTTTCGAGCACGATCATCCTCCAGTCTGAAATTATGTTGCAGCGTCTTACCTGGTCGCAGTTGTCTATAAAAGCGTCTACTGTATTAGGTATAATTAAATTCCTTCTTGACTGTAGCGAAACGAGTCGTTCGGAAAATCTCGATCAAGCGCATTCCTTGCTGCTAACTCTGCGATCATCCCTTTTGCATAATCGAATTACAAGCAAGAAGAATCCACGAACGCGCGTGTTCACAGACTCGATATTCAACGATAGTTTGCAGCTTCCAATTCGATTCTTCTCGACAGCTGTGATGCTAATTTATCATTACGAAGTTTTTATAAGAATACATAGAAATTTATATTAGACTGGCAACTAAACGATTACGGATTTCGCCGATAGATCGTTAGGTAAAATCCGCAATCACTTAGTTGCCAGTATAATAGAACATATAGAATATTTATAGGAATTTATAGGAAAAAATGCTATCTTTAGAGAAGCAATTGCTTTCACTGTTCTGCTTTTCCAATTCGTCTTTTGTTGAAATCTTACGTTGTTACTAAAACCAGTTTTAAATACTAAATACTAGATTTTTAAATAGTTTTAGACACTAAATTTAAAATACTAAAATTAAATAACTAATATATTAAAATTAAAAATTGTTAAAGGACTTGAATTTTTGCAGCAACCTTCGAAATGCGGTTACTTCATGTCACCGATCCGACGAAAAAAGACATTTCAAGATCATCTCTTTTATCGTCGAATTATTCGTCAAACGACGTCGAAAATCGTTTCGTATTATTTCCTATTATTTTAGTTATAACGATATCGATTGACCTAACAGCGCGCGATTCGAACGAACGATCGATTTTGCCTCGTCGAAAGGAAAGTTCGTCGAGACGAACGAAACGGGGCGGAGTCGCGATCAATTCGAGCGATTTCGATCGCGAAGAAGCAACGTCACTGAATTTACGCAGACGCGTTGACGTAGATGGCGATCGATCTACCTCCTCGATGGAGGATTAACTTCGCCGAGGATCGCGTAATCAGTGGTAATAAAGGTCGAAGTCGCCGTGCGACCGAAAAAAAAAAACAAAAAAAAATCGAGTCGCGTTGGAGCACGCGAGTAGCAGACCGTAGCAGCCCCCAGGTTGTATGAGATTTTCTTGCGACTGCGCATCCACGAGTATCTGGGTAATAAGCCCTCTTTCAGGCACAACGTGCACCATGGAGAGAGAATAAAAGAGGGAATGAACGAACGAAGTGGCGGAAGAGAAGGGTGAGGAAGAAGAAGATGAAGAAGAAGGAGCAGAAGCAACAGTTCACGCATGTGCAAGAAATCGCCATAACGAAGGAAGAGTATCGTGGACAACGGTCGTTGACCAATGCTAGCCGTGACTTTTTGCATGGACAATTGATTCTTCTCTGTTGACTCGACCTAGGACCTCGACTCTTTTCCAAAATGGCGGATTCTGTCTTTACGCGAGGAAGGCGCGACAAGCAGTGTCGTCGGATCTCGAACTTCCGGGTAATTACAAAAGCTCGTTCGTATGCGCAGAGGCGAGTCGACTGTATTCTTTTCTACTTTAGCGATATTTGAACTTGCATTCGAAATAACCGTTCATTTCTTCATCGTCGTTGGTTACGCGTCGAAGAGACGATCTCGCGTGTCGCTGGAAAGCTTATTTAAATTCATGGGATAGATCGAGACCAAGCTGGAACCTCGACCTTCCCAGGCCCTGCGTTAGCGCGGTTTACGAGGCTGCCAGCCATCGAGAATCGTATCGATCGTTTCAAAGGAAAGAAGACGATTTTGGGAAGAAGATCGTCGTTTGAAAAAGTTTGGAAAACGCGAAGGACGACGGATCTCGTTAGGGAAACGCAATTTTTACTGTGTTTAGACAGTCCATACACGCCGTATCTCTCGCACAGGCACTAGCTTTGCATTTGGCACTAAGAAAGTCAACACCAAACCTACCAACGACCAGTCGAGTGACCGTTCTTAAATCTTGCTTAGAATTGCCTACGTGGGACTACTTTTTCCCGTGATTTTTAAAACGTAAATAAAAAAGAAAATAAGTTCGTGTCGTCGATCTGTAAAAATCGTTTCGATTGCTATTCAACCCAGCACCAAATTGACTTTTCAGGGACGGGTCTTTGGACCGATCTCGATGAAAATAGGCATACCCGAAACGTCGATAGGCCTAGTGTCAACTTAAAAGAAACCGGGTACTCACTCGGGCTCTTGAAATCCCGCCGGAAGGACGCTTCGTCGTACCGTCGTGTGATTGGTCGCGATAGAGATTCCAGGTTGGACGACCACTTCGGTGATAACACATTTTACCGTGAACGTGTGTTTGCTGGAATCCGCTGGCTCCTCCACTATTATCCGATGATAGTACACCTTCTGTCCCTGTATATCATTAGATAATTTTGTTTTGAACCTGTAATTCTCGTTGGAAGGTGGAGCGTAGGGCCGAGAGGAGGTTAGGACGCGCTGGATACTCGAGATAAGGACATCGAGAACGGCGAAAAAGGAATCATTAGGGTCGACCGGATACGATGATAATTACGGCATGTAGCTCGCGTAAGTATCCAGGATCGTATCGACGCGATTGTTAGATGTACGCACCTAACCTCTTAATCGTTTTTTTTTCAACGTCTCTATCGAGATATTTTTCTGGTAGATGGCGTACGTCGAGTCTTCCGCCATCGTGGGCTTTCGATCTCGACCAATGGAAGCCGATGAAGCTAGCGATTTGATTCTCGTGTTCATCGATAAGCAGGCATATCCTTTTGCGCGAATAATACGGTAAGGGTCGAAGGAATTTATAGGAGTCGGACGTCGTTCGTTCTAGGATCGAGCGATCGACGATGATTTACCGTGACTTTATTAACGACCCTCGTGATGCCACAACGCAGCATGTCTTTCTCTAAGAGCGACAAACGGAAAGTGGCGACGCCGTCGCTGAGCCGCGGCTTGCAAGCTTCGTCTGAAAAAAAAGATAGGAAGAAGTTAAGACGTTTCGTCGCTTCGAGATCGCCATTAAGAGATCGCGTTGGAAGATTGATCGATCATTTACGACTCGTCGCGTCGTCTGGGATCTCTACGACGACGCCTTACCTGGAAAGTCCTTCAGTTGCTGAAGATATATCCTCGCGCGTGGGCTGCTTCTCACGATATCGACTTCCATCAACTGCTCCGAACATCTTACTTTGCTCTGAACTGAAAGCAAACATTTTCACCCTGGTTTATCTCTCGTCGTTCCAACGAAATTGATCGCTTAAACTTTCCACGAGTCACTCCTTTGCATTTTGCCCTACTTCGGATCGAATTTCGATGAAAGAAGCTAAAACACGAAGAAGAAGATCAAGAAGAAGGAGAAGAAGAGGAAGGAAAACGTCGTTGGAGTTTGCTACGATCGAGTCACGAGTCTCTCTTGTACCGCGACAGAGAATTTCATGCCTTACCGCGGGACTTCAGTCACGCAGTATACCACGATAATTGCCCCATAAACTTGTGCGTGTATCTACAGTCTTCGACCTTGAAGAACCGGGGAACGCGTATCTTGCTAAGCGAGAGATAGCGGCGGGTGATATATGTGTATCCAAGGATGCTGCCTCTCTGTTTATTCGCGGAACTTGATGATGGATACTTTCACCGTTGCGAGACAATGTAGTACGATAGGAGCACCACGACTGTAACTTCATGGTCCCTCGTACGTCCGCGTCGTTCTCGTGGTTGTTTTCGTTGTCGTGAAACGCATCGCCAGTTGCGAATTCGCAAAAAAAAGACACACGGCCAAGGTAAGACACTTACCTTTACATTTTAGGTTTTACATTTTACGAAATCTATTCAACGTTATCGATTTTTTTAAGTGACGCGTATAAATCATCGATCGATCGCCCATAATTCGACGTATCGACCTCGAACCCAGGCAACAATAAGCTTTGATCGTTGAGCAGAATTTGTTTAATCTCGGAATGATAATAATAATAATCGTATCGTACAATTTTGCACTGGTAAGAATTTTTTAGCTTCCCGGATACGATGAAGTTATTTATCGATTTTCTTAATTATTGTTTTTGCTTGGACCATCGATCGAAAAAGCCAGCAACAATGAGATACGTCGACCCGAAGAGTTTTCTTGACAACGATGATCCTAAAATTACTCACATTGTCTACAATTTTTCCGTCAGGTCCCGGCTAAACACCCATGCGCCCCGTACTATTTATTTTAAAACCCACGGAGAGATACGTCGTGACAAAAGATCACCTTTAGCAACGAGATTCGAAATCACCTCCCATTTCTAGCAATGCCCGTTCACCAAGAACGTTCAATTCATTTAAAATAAACTTGCCCCATGCGGAGCAACCTTCCGCAGGTACCAGATATCTTCCAGCAATGGCGCGGGGTTATGGTAGACGCAACTTGTAGCGAGCTCACACACGCATAACCTACCTACCTACCTACCGACTCTGGCAGCTAACCAAGCAAGCAAACGCGGTAATTCACGGTGAAGTATCATCGTCACGCGCGCAACACGCCGCTTAAGAGAACCGGGCAAACGTATTATACGTACCATGCCACGTAGAACATGGCCAACGCCATCATCACTGGCATGATCCAGGCGAATAGAGGCGGGGAGCGTTTAATGCGCGTTCTTTGACTCTGCGTGTCGGACTAGGACGAAATTAACCCCTTGCCACCCCGACTGATTACGTTCAACGAGTTCGTGAACGTTTTACCACGTTTCCCGATCTTCTTCTTGGTATCTATTGTGTTAACCGTTTGCACGATACCAGGCACGGCACGCGATACCAGGTGACGCGAGATCGATGGACCCTTACGCGTCTACGATCGAGAGATCCTCCAAATCCAGGAGCTTGCCTCTGGAAAACGTCGTCCAGTTGTCACGCGGAAATAATAATTCTGATGATTACGATAAGGGAGGGAGGCATACGTCCTTCCTTTCTTCCTTCCTTCGAATCGAATCTCGATCTCACGGTACGTCCTTGGCTTTGTCACGACGCGTATTACGAAGTCACGTGGCTAGCCGCATTACGCGGAAATTCGCCAGATCATCGGCGAATAAGATACTACAAGGCGAATCTTCACAGCACCATCGTATCTAGCTTCGATCTAGAATCGAGATTCTTACATCGTACCACGCGAATATAAATGTTGATACGTGAAATGTAACGGCGAGATTCACGATTTACGCCTACGGTGTTCAATGGTTCCCAATTGTACCAGGCATGAGGGAATATGTTTTTATCATTTCCTCTTCCCGCCGGCCTCCTCTTTATTCTTTTTCCTCCAATTTTTGACGACATCTCGGGCAAAGAACGGCGAAGTCCCCCGTACGAGTCTGGAGATTCTTCATTGAGATCCAGCGACGCTACGGATTCCTTCGAGAAAATCGCCAACTGGCGACTTACCGTGTGGTATCGAGGAAGGCCATGAATCTTAGACTTTATGTTCCCGGACCGCTTGGACAGATACTCGTCGTATCGTCGATTGTATTCCAAGGATCGGATCGGGATGACTTCCTTGCATTACGTGCGTGGAAGATGATCGTTACCTACGTCATCCGCGAGCGTCCACTCTCCTCGCGCGTGTACACGCCATTAAAATACGTCGATGACGATGAAGAGGCCGTTGCACTCGAAAGGAGAGTTTCAAGCGTTCTTCGATTTCTTGTCCTTCGGTTTACGAATTTTCACGAATTTTCCGTCGAACTTCGATAATTCCCAACTTTTATCCGAAATAATATTAAACCCTACACGCATCGACATATTGTATGTCGTGACCAAGTTTTTGTAACGATAAAAATTGATTCGACCCTTTAATTTATCAACGATTCCTTCCTTCCGTGCGAAGTCTTCTTTCTTTCTTTCTCTCTCTTACATTCGTTGCTTCTTTCCACGTTGATTTGAATTTACCAAGTGTCCCGTGACTTATGAACGTCAGCGTATGCCCACGTTCACCCAGCTAACGCGTAAATTACGTGACTGCACGTCGAGACGTCATCGTCTTCCTGAAGCGACAATGTCCCGTTCCTGCACTTTTTTTATTAACGCGTTCAAAGGTTTTCTAAAGAAAGACCGAGCGACGCCATTTTTCTTATTTCTGGCTGATCGAAGAAAAACATCATACGTTCTTGGACTCTAAGATTACATTCGAAGCCAAGAGGTTCGGTAATTCAAATACTATCATCACTGTTGGGATGGTCGGATAATTGCATTTTTTTTAATTTAAAGGCATGGTTTTGTCTGAAGATCAAAAACGACCCAAGCTGCGTCCTATCGCGAACGATATTTCAACAATATATGCGTGTTGTCCAGCAGGTTTACTATTAGGTCTACCTTCAAACATCTCATTACGGAACTATCGTATTACTCGTTCTTTTTCCCACTCTTTTTATTACTTTTTGCCTCGTTTAGCTTATCTGCTTTGACTCTTTCTCTCTCGTTCTCTTTCTCCCTAGTTTTTCCATTCTTCTGCCCTTACATCTGGCAAAAACGCGACCTATCGCGATGCCCGAGCTCTCTCAAAAGCGAAGTCGGTGTCTCTTTGGAGTGTCACGACGATTTCGTTGTTATCCAAGCGTTGATTCTGCGCGACGGGTCAGGACGAATCTCGTCAAACGAGATTCAGCGATACCGTACACTTCCACTTTCGAGTCACTCGATCGCCATCAAAGGGGAAGGGAGGAGCGGTAGGTCGTCCGAATTTTTCAAGCAATGCGCGTGTCAAAATTATTATTTTTTTTTATCGATTGCATTGATTTATTTTTATCGATTGATGTATTCGTGACGAATACACCATAGTTCGGTTTGACACGAGAGTCTCGGGTGTTCCTAGCAGTAGCGAAGGGTCTTAGCTTCTCTTGCGTGAGTACTTCGTTCTCTCGCGCTCTCGCTTCGCTAACTACGGATTCTCGAGATTAAAATGTTCACAGGAAGATCTTCGACCTCTCCTCTGCGCCCCCTTGTCTCCCTCATTCTATTTCTTCGGTGCTTCAACCGAACATTATTTCTCATAGCAACACGAAAGACGGTATCGTAACGTGGAACTCTGCCTTCTCCGATACGAAGATCCATTTTTTTTCATTCGATCACGGTTTGCCTCACGGAACGTACGCGAGGCTCAAGAACGACGCGAAAGAGAAATCAAACGCGCCGATGCGTTTCTACGATGCCATAATTACTCTTGGCTTCCTCTTGGCTTTACATTTTTTCCCCCATCTTTTCTCGTCCCCCGTTTCATCCAGCCCTTTTTTCCCTGGTTATTAACAGCCGTACGTAGACCCCGCGAAGAAAATCGCACGCACGTTGACCGGTTTTACCATCGATAACAGGACCCTACTCATCCTTGGTATCCAACTCCTCTGTCGCCCTTAATTTTATCAATGTTATCGATAATGTTCCGTTCTTGCGAGCGCAATTGCCGCAAACCTTCGCCCGGCTATGCCGCAAATAAACGGTCCGATGGCCACGACGCGATGCAGGATTCGTGGAATCGCGTTAATTCTGCGGCAGCCATCGCTAAGTATTCAAGTGCAAACGGAGCCTGCTGGTGGCTCCGCTATGCAATCGTCTTACGCGTTCGAATGGATTAAAACCGCCGTTTAGTGGTGCATCGATACATGTAACTTGTTATTCTTGTTAACAGGACTGTTACTCTTCATCGATGAAAATCCGTATGAACTGATCAAAGAGTTATCGCTCTGTCGTGATGCTGCTAACGACGACAACCAGAAAAATTGTTGTTCCAGCAGCCGTCAACTTGTCGCTTTATCCCCGTGTTGGTGATCCGCAAAGCGCCACTTAATTCCTTGCAAACAGTCGTTAAGGTATTTCTCCAACTGAGGAAATTTCTTACGTCAATGAGTAATCGATGAAATTCAAATTATCCGATGGAATCCGAGTCTATGCGAGATCCTAACAATTTCGACAAAACGGAAGAAGTTCGGACGCTCACTGATCTTGACGCGAATGTTCACGCGTCAACATCGTGGGTCACGTTCATGATAGAAAATAGGTTTCATCGCGAATTCCAAGTCCAATTTCTTTTATTGCACTGTATTCTACGCGTCATGAGGCTAAAAAGTGTCAAAGGAACCGCGGATCAGACCTCAGAACTGCAGAACACGCCAATAGGAACCAAGACCAAACGATTCTTTACACTTTGTGAGCGCCACAAACGAAAATGTCGAATTGAAGATCGATGCAGCGTTTACGTCGGTGTGAACAAAACCAAAAGATCTTCGAAGAAGAAAGAAATGGCTTCGCTCTCGAAACAAACGACCAGCGCATTCGGCAAGCTCACTAGACTAATCTCGCGCATGCGCGAGGCTAGCGACCGTGTTTGGCGCGTGAAATCGAACGATGCTTCGCCGTCGAGGCGTCCAGAGGGCGTCGTATGTCGCGTTATCGGCCAGCAGATACCACGCGATCATCGATTGCGAAAGCAAATTCGTAGAGCGAGATAAATCGATTACCGCGTGGAATTAGAAACGCAGAGACTCGAGCGTGCTCTCGCTGGCAGCGACTGCGATATCGAGAGGCATCGCGAGGTCGCGCTCCAGACGAGAAGGGAATCGCTTTGCTAAGCGGAAGAAGATCGAACCGGTAATCACGATACGATTATAATTCGAGCGACGTAATAACGATCATCGTTCGATTTCTATTACGCGTAACTGTAAAAGCCAGGCTAGGAGAGTTAAATCGCGTGTACGTCGAACGACGGACACCGGCAACGCGATTGCGACGCGCGGTTCAATTCGTTGACCCATGGTTGATTCGATGATCGAATCGAATTCGAGCGGACGCCACGGCGAACGATGGAAATCCTCGGGAATCCCTAGAGCGAGAGAAGAAAGTTGAGTCGTGAGACGTTGTCTAGCTGAGGCTAGAAGAGCCCTCGTTAGAACCTAGACCATCTATGGCATAGTGGTGTTACGTCAAGCATAGATATCAACGATATCCTGGATTCGATCTGGGATTCTCCACGAGTTTCGAGCCTGGGAAGGGAAGAGGCAGGATCGACGATTTTAAAGATCCAACAGTCAATCGTATTTCAGCCTGTCGTGTTTGGATATTCGATTCCTATTGCTGCACCGAGCGCCGCTACTTTTTGCAACAGCCTCAAATGGACCGAGGAGGCGATAATGTAGACGAGGATGACGTAGAATCACCCATTCGAAGCGATCGAGTCATTCACCACAGGCGCGGTGGCTCTTTGCGGTCGGCTATTGTCAGGCTCGAGCAGCATAATACTCCAGAATGCCAACAAACGAGGGACTCTCCTACCTCCTGTCGGTCGCACTCTTTACGACGTTTTCTTCCAGCGAGTCTAACATTTTGCCATAGCACCACGTAGTAGTAGGTTACTACTCGTAACCGTCCGAGTCTCGGCCGAGTTGTACGTCGGTATAATACGAAAAAAAGTGCAGCAACAGTCGATTGTTTTCGCACTATGGGAAGTGTACGTGTTCGCAAGAGGTACGAATGAAGCCAACAGCTTCCTTCTTATGAACTTCGATCGTGGGAGAAGTTTGGTGCTTGCCCCATCGATCTTTGAATTCCATTCGATGCTGGGAGTCTATGGATTTCTCACGATGATCAATGGTGGGTCTTTTAGTACGAGGACAGTAAGAAAAAAGACGAGTTGGATGAGATACAACTGTTGAACAAGAGGAATCTTCCGTACTGTGGGAAGTAAATAAGTTTGCAAGAGGTATAAATCAAACCAGTAGCTTCCTTCCTATGAACATCGATCATGGGAGAAGTTCGGGGCTTCTCCCATCGTTTTTGAAATTCCATTCGACGCTGAATGCCCATGGACTTCTCACGATGATCAAAGGTGGGTCTCTCACGGCGAGGACAATAAGGAAAAACACTCGGACAAGACGAATCACGAGGTGAAACCAGCGTCACGTCTTGTTTTGGCGTAATCGAACAGCCTGAACAATTAATCGGCGCGATATCAGAGTACCTCAACATTGGCATCGCATCAGCAGCGCTAGCCAAGGCAAGGATGCCGAGTCCACCGGTTGGTCGATCTCGCGCCTGTTTCGTCGACCCACCATCGCGTCACTGATGCGCCACGGTAATGATTAAACGATCGGTGTAAATCGGACGAAACGTTTCGTTATCGCTGGTAGCCGGTGTTCCAAGCGACGTTAACAACATCGAGATAAGAAGAAAGAACCAGTTCACGCCAAGCGAAAACTCGTTGGCGTGCATCGCATTGCCACGAGCATTTCCACGTTAGATTCTAATTACGCTTCGTTATAGACTGAGCAACCACCTGCCGCGGTGGCTGAGCGTGGGTGCTGCCAGCCACTTTGCAAGGAGACGTACCTTTAATGGCCGACTTTCATCGCCTAGGGCTTTGTGTTCGATTGGAACAAAATGTCTTTCGTTTCGTTCAGTCTCGTGATTATTATTCATTAGTTTGAACATTCGTGTGCGAATAATTTACGCGTTCCACTCGTTAGGAAGGTACTAAATCCGATGGACGAATTTGAAAAATGTTCATAAGACCGATCTCGATTCGCGAGAACAGCGAACACGACCTGCCGAAGGATAAATTTGGAATGCAGAACCTGTATCGCGTCGTCCGGCACGACGAACGTAAACCGATACTTTTCATCCCCAGTAATCCCCCACATACCAGTTTAAAGTTAATTATGATCAACGATGGATTTATTACGCGCAGGCATGACCACGATTTTTTAGATCGACCAATGCGATGCGGCTACGTAACGTATTTCCTGGACACACTTCCTCCCACCAGACTGGCGATGATAAATTCGCTTTTCGCTATCGATGTTATCAACGACGGGATTAACAACTCGTAAGAGAGAGAGAGAGAGAGAGAGAGAGAGAGAGAGAGAGAGAGAGAGAGTGGAACAGACGA
>JAITYT010000330.1:3804717-3816734 GCA_025433975.1 Liostenogaster flavolineata
GCGAGAGCCTCGACGGTAAACTCGTCGATGGAGTACATCCTCGTACATCTCGAAAGTTTGTCAAACATTCCTCGAACGCTCGACAAACGTTTGCCAGGATGTCTCGGTTCGTACGACAAAGCGAAGCGAGGAGGAGCGCGAATTCCTCGTCCTTCGAGTCGGCAGGAACAAAGCCTACCGTCTCTACAAGATCCCTCGATGAAGAAAACTCCTGGCAATTACGTTCGCGACTTCCTCGAAATGAAGGACCGAATCTCACGACCGCCTCGAATCCACGGTATCGTCACGGCCATGGAACGACGCGGACCGTTACGCGCATTTTCGGTTAATCTCGAAAACGATTAAATCGGCATTCCTCGAAGCACGACGAGCGCGCGATTATTTAACGAATTTTACGCCTCCGCTGCTCGCCGGCGCATAAACGTTCACACGCGTCGTTACGTTCCCTGCCTGCCGCTCATTGTGCATTTTTTCGATCCGCGTTCCACGAATGCCTCTTCGTGCCCGAACGAACGAACGAACGAACGAGCGAACGAGTGTCTTGCTCGAGTCTTCCTCTTCCTATGCGTCTATCCATCCAAAGATTTCCTTTGGGCTTGAGTCCGAAGAAAAGAGAAAGTTTCGTGACCGAAGCGCGTTAGTTCCGCCAAATGTCCGAGGGAATACGAGTTTTACCCACTTGCGCTGCTTACTAATTCGCGGATGCTGAAGATTACACGGATACGAACGTTAATTTTGTTTATTAACGCGTACCGATCGCAACGGTAGACTCGCGTCTTTGTCCAGGGCTCCGTGAAAGAATTTTTATTGTTATAAGCGTGCGATGGCGAAACGATAATAAATGTTGGCATGGATGATCGATCGGCTGGGATCTTCTAAATTCGTTGGCTGACGATGTTGATCCAATTTTTACAGATATAAACATCTGAAGTACTCCTGATGACCACCATTTGTCACAAACAGAACGATGATAGAGAGTTTACCATGCCGGTGGCCCTAAATGATTAGTAGGATCTTCAAAATTCGTTGGCTGACGACGTTAGTTCAATTTTTATGATTTTGCAAAATGATGAACACTTTTAACGACCACCATTTGTCATAGACAAAACGATCTATGATGTCACGCGACCAACGTGGTAGTCAACATTATTCAATGGAATAATACAAACTAGGGATACTCCCAATATCCACAGGATTATAAATGAAATCCTTTCGGTATAATGCATAGTTAAACATCGCACATACCATTCCAATCGTTGCCATGTTCTTACCTACATAATACTACGCACTAAAGCCCTACGATAATGCACAGATACTTGAAATACTCTTCCGATTAACAGTATCGAAAACTACGATATATTCCAAAACACTCTAAAATACGTGGCACCAGAAGACATCCCTTGCGCACCCAGGCTGCACGTGCAACACGTCGCTGGCGATTTTCGAAAGAAAAACATCTCGACGTACCTGGCACGTCTTTCCAACCCAGGCGGTCAAAGATCGTTCCTTCTCTTCCTAGAGAGATCGACGAGCGCCTAACGAGTATTCCAATCGCCTGGAAGTGCCTACGGATTCTCGCGATCGGTTGGTTTTCCTCGAGAGAAAGCTCGATAATCCCGGCTGGTTCAGCGCCTCCTTGGAGAAAATCTCCTGGCTGATATCGTCGCTTCCGTGATCCACGCGAGAAAACTCACCGAATGTCTTTTAGCAGCGGCTCGATCCTCGAGCTGCGCGCTTACACGCGTACCTATTTACGTGGACAGGATAGGAACGACCAGCGGAGGAGACGCACAGGAGGCGGCGAGCACGACGATCACGAAACGAGATCCTTAGAGCCACGCGAACTTCCTTAGGCCTCCTCTACCACCTCGTAACTGTCGTCTCGCGCTTCGAGATATCGAATCGGTCTAGCCTTATCTCCCTCGGCTAGACGACTTCCTGTCGGGCTACTTCCTGTTTATCCGGCTTTGTTATCCGTTTGACTTTGTTACTACGGCATATATTTTCCGGGGGATGGTCGCGCGCTTATCTGATCCAAGGGATTTAATTGTTTCCTTCGTGTCCGCCTCGTCCTTAGGAGATCATCGAACGGTACGAGAGAGGGAACGGCGGATCCGACGGAGTCCAGGAACTGCGATTCGCTTGTTAAGTTGACAAAGACGACGCTGCGCTCTGCCGGAGAACTTCGTTAACTATTCAACGTTGGGTTGTTTCGAACGAAACAATAATTCAGTGCCAATAGGCAATTAGGAATCGCGTGTTGATCAACACTGCTGTCGGTGGATGGGGATAAAGGAACGAACTCGGATCGATTCTAGAAGCTATTTCTTGTCCTCCAGGGTCACGTAGCTGATCGCTTCTTCAAGGAACTCGCTTTACTTCTAGCTAACCTCCCAATCCGACCAGACGTCTTTTCTAGCCGCGAGATAAAAGAGTGTTTTATGCAAAGAGTTAAACAATTATTACTTTTTATTAGGCCACGTTTCCAACATCCAAGATCCTTCAGGTATTCCATCGGTGCGTTGCTTAACAATTAAGATATTATCGAAGGGTGGATCCTCGAGACCTGGTCGGCGTTTAAAGAGGTTAGAATGAAGGACGCGCGCCATCTTACGACGATACAATTACGAGGTGTACCTTATTATAGATTGGACACGACATTGTCGTTCGTTATTCGACGCGTTAACAAATTCTCTAAGCATTGATTTACGATCGATAAATTACTTTCATCTCCCTTCACTCGGGTAAGTCGATATCGATCGAATTGAATTCCTTCGTGGATCGTGCGTCACCGAACGTGCTGTCTCGCGTCGCTTGGTTGCGCGCGTGCGCGTGCGCGAATTAACAGCTGGCGAAACGACGCAAGAACGAGCGCAAATGACGAACGACGAGAGCGATCGTCGTTAATAAAGAAAGGCTGTAAGTGCCGGATCGCGGCTCTGCTCTCGATCCAAGCGCGTTCCTCCGGGCACAAGCCGCGGGGCTCTACATTGTCCCACGGAGGACTCGGTCGTTTCTTCCTCCTTACGCGGCGCATAAATCAAGATCGTTATCGTTGGCCGATCGATCGGTCGCTCGCTAGAGTCCGCCAGCTTATTTTCATCCATCGATTACTCCCTGGCACTTGGTCCAGTCTCCTTCTTTTTTTATTTCTTAGTTCAAAGCCAGCATCGAAAGAGTTACCAACTCAACGGAACAAGTTAGCGCCATTTTCCTCTTCTGCGTTTTTAGAACTTGCCTTATTATTACGTCAACCTACCGTTCATAAATCTCTTAAGGATCCTTTTAGTTCAACGAGGGACTCGCTGGTGTACGGATTCAATGCGAGCGATAAAAGCGAATGTTTCGAAACGACGACTACATCCTGCATCGCAGTCACGTGGTGTGCATCGAGTCGAGATTCTTGATGGCGCCATTAGGGATCCGCTGATTTACGAACTCGATAATGGCGATGAAAAGTAACGGATCGACCCGAACGTTTCGATATTTTAAGAGTTAGGCTGAAACTTTCTTTCCGCGAAACGACAATTGCATCAGGACTGTGCGAAATTCCTCGTGTGCAACGAGTCGAGATTCACGGCGGCGCCATTAATCGTTCGACATTGTTCGAAGTCTATCGCGATCCGTCGCTGGTCCAAGAATAAATAAAGATGGTAGAATGCGCTAGATTCAATAACGGTAGGCGCGATTGTGCTGATGGACATCGAGCTGGGTATCAGACCACTGGTCTATGGTCGGTCGGTTGTTTGGTTGGTCAATGGCGTTGATCGTCATTTCTTGTTAATACGTTTCTGATAGCGCGTTAAACGACCCTGCTCGTGAGTGGTATTGTCAGGAGTAGTGCTAGGTCTTTAGCACTTCCTCTCTACGAGAGAGCATTAAATGTTAGTGCAAAAGCTAATAATTTCTCATTAATTTCAGCTTAAACGCTCGTTACGATTTCAAATGCTTTCAAGCGTGCAGGCTAGTCTCGCGATTTTTCCGCTGATAATTCGTACTCTTACCTGTCTTCTCTCGTCGGTGCTTCGACATTCTCTCTTTTCTTTATTCTCTTCGTCTCGCGTTATCCAACGTTTTCCACGTCTTCCTCTTCAACATCATCATTCTCTTTTGATTCCTCTTGTCCTTCTTTTTCCTACTTTTTTCCCCCTGTTTGCTTTTCTCCGACGTATTTCCTCCGAGAGAAACGGTTTCCTCCATTGATAAGCAAAGGCAACTCGTCCTGTATACGCGCTCGTGTAAAAGATATTTTACGATCTACGTTCTGCTCGCTGATTTGAACGTGGTGTCTTTCCTTTTTGACCGATCTTTCACGTATCATTGACAAGAAAGGAAGCTTTAAAAAAGCTAGAATGTTAATCCCGTATATAATTTCTCGTACATATTCTCCCTACTTCTCTAGGATATCTTGCGACCCTACCCTAGAATATCCTAAATTCTATCGCAAAACCATCAATTTGTCCTGGACAAACCTGTTAAAAATACCTACCGATCTATTTACTCCTCCAACTGTTAAGTCTCCACCTCGAAAGAAAAGACAGAAAAACAAAGTCGAGGCATGTCGTTACTTTCCAGCTAGCTCGAAGGTGAGAGCTTATACGGCATCAAGACCAACCGACCAACAGACCGACCGACCGACCGACCAGCAATCGGCCGACCAACGTCGGGAATTTGCCCGTGGGTGCTCCTGTCTGTTCCCCGTCGTCTGACGCGCGCGTGCGCGCGTGCCCACGCACGTACCGTGTGTGACACGCGTGCAACCGCGAGCGGTTTGACCGGTATCAGCCATATTTGGACGGGGCGTCTATGCGTGCTCCGTACGTATCGGCGGCACACGTGTACGATGCACACGTTCGGTTACCCATACGCCGTGGAGGCGAAGAGCGGATAGGAGTGGAAATAACGACGACCAAGACGAAGGGAGGATGCTAAGAAGTAGGGAGAAGGTAGGGGTGAAGAACGGGTCACGCGAAAGCTGTCGTAAAGAAGGGATATTCCGCGGGACGTCGACACGCTTCAGAGAACCGCCTATTGCGGTCTATTCTTTAATTTTTTCCAGACGTTCCTTGCGATTATTCGCCTGCTACCGTGACGTTCGGAAGACCCCAGGAGCCTGGTGACAGTGCACGTACGCAACGATCGAAGTCGGAGTACTTTTGATGGACGGACACTTGTCACGATACGGTCTATCGTACGAGTTTGCGAAGACTCCGGAGCTTCCTGGGCAAGAAGTTACCAAGCAATGGCGTCTTTGGGTCTGGGTGGTTGATTTGTCATTTGTTCTCCGTGCTGCATTGACATTTGAAAGACTCCAGGAGTCTGATGACGATACATGTATGCAACAATAAAATAATCGAAGCACTTTAGATAGACGCAAACTTGTCATGATACGGTTTATCGTACGAGTTTGCGAAGACTCCGGAGCTTCCTGGGCAAGAAGTTATCAAACAATGGCGTCTTTGGGTCTGACGGTTGAACTGTCGTTTGTTCTTTGTGCTGCATTCGTATCAACGTCGGTCTTGATGAGATTGCACTATCGATAATCATAGATAACGGTTCCCGGAATATCTTAGAATTTGTTCAATATTTTTCGTCGCAAAAATTGTTGCGTCATAGAGTGCTGTAGATCTTCGCGTTTCTAACGCAATTTCGCTTTCGATATCAAACGTGTCCTCGTTTCTTTACGCACGGATGCTCTAATCGTTCGTCGGTGAAACCTGTTAGCAAACAGCCAACCAGTATCGTGGCAATAGATATCGGTACAGCTATCCGTGGATGTAACATTTATTCTTCTCGATACTGGAACTACCGAGACGTTTCCTCTCGAAATAATCGTAATCGTAGAAATCATTCGATCGATACGATTTAAATCGATTCGGATCGTTGGATCGCGCCGTAGATCCAGCGCGATAAACGCGTCATAACCTACAACACGCGTACGATGTTCTGTCTGTCTGTCGTGTTTGGAACGAGGAAACGACCACGCTGTTAGGGAGACACTCGGAACTAGTGAGAATATCGATAAGAAGTCTAGTCGAAGCGCGAACATCGCGTTTTGATCGATAAGTACGTCGACGATCCGAAAAAAACTAGGCGGGGTAAATAGGTACAGTTACGCTCGAGTGGTAGGCAAGAAAAAGATCGTGACGAGCGCGAGGTTGCCGTGGATCGTTTCCAGGAGGAAAAAGCGAGCCGTTAGTTCGCGTGGAGAGATCCCAAATCGAAAATCATACGAGGAACCCAGCGGGACGCTTCTGGATGCGGTACAACAAAGGAAAGAGGACTTCTCACACGGGTGGGGGTGTTCGTCGGTAATTTCGATCTTCCGTACCGACGGAACTCCCCACGGCCTGAGGGGAAAAGTCCAGCCGCTGGAAACCGGAGTCTCGCCCTTTTTGGCCTTTTCTCGATTCCTCCCTCCCTTTGCCACCTTCGTGCCGTGCCCTTGCCCTTCCTTCTTCCACCCTTGCCCTTGCCTATCCTTCTTTCTCCCTTGCCCCACTCCCCGCCGCGACGCCCAGTCCAACGTGTGCCCGCAGATTGGCAACCGGTTTCCCCGTGGCCTCTCCCAGCCCGTACCTCACTCCCACTCTCACTCCCACCTCCGGGAGTCCCCACTCCCGGCACTCCTCGCATTCTCAACGTACCCCCGCCACCTCCAGGTCCAAAGTCGTAGTGCCGTAACATCCAGTCCGGTGCCAGCGCCTACTTTTCCCTCCACCTTCGCCGTCGCCCGCTGGCTCCAGCTCCTCCACCTTCTCTGTTCAGCGTCGTTCGACGCACACGCGCGTTTTTCCGTGATCGCGCATGGCGGAAGAGCGTATTATCGTGTGCCACGCCGCATCGCGTTTAATTATCCTTCCTTCGAGCTCGTTAATCCCCAACGAGAGGGACTTTACGATTCCCCCGAGTCGCACGGTGCCTCTTAGGCTCCTCTCACGATAGAAATAACACGCGATCGAACGATGTCGTCGACTGACCTTCCTCCCTCCCTCCCAGCCGTCCCGCATAATACGAACGATCCGCTCGTTGGATCTGGCATCGGAGTCCAATAGGGCTCGGAAGGTGTTTAGGTCGTTGCGTTTCACGGAGCTGAATTCGGCGGGTTTGTCAAATCAAACTCGACTCAGGATCGGAAGACGGGTGTATAGACGATTCCGGACAATTTTTTGGAGTGTCGTCGAGATACCATGTGAATCCACCTTTACGGTAGCTCGATCGATGCGCGCGTGCGCGTGTATTTACGATGAACGGAGCCGAGGATCCCTGGCCGCGTTCTAGCACGCCTACGACTAGCACGATTCACTTTTCTTCGAACGGACGTTTTATCCTGCAACGACCTGACTCTGTCTTCCTTTCTTCTTCTGTGCATCAGCGCATCGATGCTTCGCGGTATGCCAGCGATTAAAAAAACTCGCGCGACCTAACGCAAGTATGGTACGCGCCCACGCTTATTTAACGAGCCCCGTAGAGGCAACAAACCGTCCCACAACTTTACCATATCGAATTCGTTGGGTTTCTTCTTTTGATCCAAAGACAATTAACGTTTCATCGTTATCGATCGATTCGTCAGAACAGCAGGGACGGGACATTCGAACGCACGTTTTGCTTAGCACCTATTTGTCTGTCTCTTCCTTCTTTCTATGCATCGGCGCATCGATGGTTCGCGGTATGCCAGCAATTAAATAAACTCGCACGACCTAACGCGCGTATGGTACGCGCCCACGCTTATTTAACGAGCCCCGTAGAGGCAATAAACCGTCCCACAACCTCACCAAATCGAATTCGTTGGCTGTCTTCCTTCGATCCGAAGGTAATTAAGGTTTCATCGTCTTTGATCGTTTTTCCAGAGCGGCAGGGACGAGCCACGCCACTATTATCTTCTTTACGGACGATAAAGGAAGAATATCGTTGAACCTATCGCCGGCTGTTTCGTATTCTTCTTCCGCTTTTTTTTCTTCCTCGTTTTTTTACACCCGAACACCTTCGACCCGGCCGGATCCATCACGAGGCTCGTTCGGTTGGTCGTTTCGATCGTCGATGGGTTCGTTGCTCCTGGACCTTCCTCTCGAAATAGGAAGTTAGAACGCGAGAAGCTACGTTTTACAAACGTACCGTTACTGCGCTTTCTTGATCGAATTCTCGTCCGTCACGCTGACGAGTGATTGGCCAATCTCCAGGAGCACATGGACACGGTGATCGAAGCGAAGAACCGCGATCGACCAGTCATCGCATATTAGCGTTTTCTCCTTCTTCCGTTCTTCTTCTTATTTTTTTTTTTGTCTTATTTTTCTTGCTCCTTTCGATCAATTGAAATATCGTACAGGACGCCTTCGACTTCCACGATCGCGTTATTCGACTTTTTATTCGAGTCTTTACGTTATTCCATGTAGCGTCACTTTTCTATTCGTTTCGATATCTGTTTCAGCGGATGCGCTGGATTTTTTCGATTAAACGCCGCGTGAAATTGCTTCCTTTCGACTTATCCAGGTGCCTTCGTCGTTATTGTCGTTGTTTTTCTTCCTTCGACGAGGAAAATTAGACGAGGCAAAGGCAATTCTGCCATTCCTGTCGATTGGAAATTGCTTCTGCACCCTGTAGATTTCGCAAAGAATAATTTTGCTGGTCCCGACACTTTATCGGTCTTCCTGATTTTGTCACGTTTTGGATCAGCATCTCTACTGTGTTTGGCTCGGTTAAAACACAGATTTCACCAAGAAGAGGAAGACGACTGAAGTTGTCGAACATCGAGAATATTATAACTGATCTTTTGCGTACCATCGCGAATCCAATGGAAACTGGAATCTCAACGATTTTTAATGAAAGAATTAGGAATGGAGCGAAAGAAAGAGAATCGTCTCATCGTCCGCAAGGAGAACGAACCGGTTGGATCGAATTTCACCTTCTCTTTCCTCTTTCCTAGCGGCAGCCACGTGCCGCTGATGCGCTACGAGCGCTACTACGAGGATAAGCTCATCAGCGAGGATGAGCAAGAGGAAACGAACTGGGTAGGCAGAGAGCTGAGCTGAGAAGGATAGAGGAATACGACTTACGAATGATCATCCATCAAAGAATGGTTAGAGCTAGCGGTCGGTCGAAATCTCATTGACAGCCTCGAGTGCACCCATGTACACCAAGGATGATCCAAGTCGAGGAATTTTGTTGGCTGAGTTTCAGAAGCTTGGCAAGATCACTATCGTCTTGTCTGTTATTGTCTCTTCGAGTCTACGTCAAAATCCTTTTGACAGCCTCGAGTATACCCATCTACACCAAGGATGATCCAAGTTGAGGAATTTCGTTAGGTAAGTTTCAGAGGCTTGGCAAAATCATTATCGTCTTCTCTGTTCTCATCTCTTCGACCCCGATGAGCGCCGTGAGCGTAACGTTGCATTCCGCTCTGACGTCTCTTCGAGCCACTGTAAGTCAGTTGGATCACGACCGGATCCTCGAGCAATCAATCAGTTTCATTGATTGTCGGTAGAGCGTACGGTAACTCGATTATAAGGGCGAACGATGACGTACGAAGCAAGCGGATACCACGGCGAAAAGTGGTAAAGAAAATCGATTGTGGTTGATCTTTCGAAGGCATGGAGCCATTAAACTCTACCCCGTGATATTAAAGGGCAAGAAGAAACGAATTACAACGAGGAAGCAATCAAGGAACAAAGTATTTCCCGTTTGATAGCGGCAAAAGAAGTTCTATTCAATTTGGCCGGATCGTTCTCTTACTTTCGCTCCTGGCAGCAATCGAAGGTCACTGCGCACGGGAAAGTTGCAATCAGAGTTTCCTGTGCTTATAGTTTCTTGCCGAGCGCGTCAGCTAACTATGCGCCTTTCGCATGGTCGTGCTTGAGAATCGTTTCTATCGTTACTTCGTTACGTTTCCCCTTTCGATATCGTTCGCCTAAAAATGACCTCAAAGATGCAACCCCGAAGTAGATCGTTTAACTATCCTCACCCTAGGGGTTTCGCTAACTTTATGAAATTGACGAGTTTCTCTCGGGGATAAAATCGATGGGCGTCGATCTTCAGTTTTCTTTTTCTCTCCAAGTTAATCTTATCATCTTGGTTAGAAATTTCAGTCGCTCCGTTTGGCGTATGGTAGAGATTTCAAGTGACACCAATTAAGTTCCTTCTTCCTCGTGAAAGCAACAGTGTGTATCCAGACACCTGGATCGCGTGTCGCGAGGCTCTCGTTAGTTCCAATTAATCCAATGGTTCATCGTAAAACGACGCGTTGCGCTGGGAAATGCGATTGGCAGGTCTTCGATCTATTCTAATCATCACAGAAACGACGATTTGTTTCTGATATCTTCGTTTAGACTCGAAACATCACCGGCCTAACGATCAAAATTAAACGCTACTAGTTCCTAGACCAACGTCGCGTCTGGCGCGACTCGCGTCCTTTCCATTAGACCATTAAGCTCGTGTATCCAAACATTTTTCTCGTATTTCTGGCTTCTTATCGCTCGTCAATGCTATCTACACCTATGCAAAGTATCGCGCATCCATTCGTAAAATTATCTTCCTCGACTCGTTTGCTTACTTTCTCTCTTCCTTCTTTTCCATGGAAAACCAGCTGGGCAACATCAGTTAACGCATGTACTCTTCGATCGTGATAAATGCTAAGAATAAACACTTGCGTAGACATCGGCCATTTTTAACGCCATCGTCGAATATTAGACGCCAACTTTGCGCTGTTGTTTTCTCATAGTAGGTTGGCAGACCTGGAGAAACTCGAGATTCCATAGAATCCACGAGAGACCAAACGATTTCCGGGTGTCATCGAATTCCATTTAGCGATGCCCAGAAATTTACGTAACCAAGAACGCGCCAACGAAAGGGATATTAGACTCTGTTCAAAGTGCCGAGGCTAACAGAGATTGTTCAAAGGTAGAAAACGGTGCGAAGTTTGCGCGGAACAGCCCGACGATGGAGCTTCATTGTTCGTGGTAACACGTAGGTAGGTGCGTACGAGGATTTTCCTACTGTGAGAAGGCGGAGACGATGGCTGCGCCAGGACCCTCTTGTCGCGTAGGAAAGACCCTGGTAACATCGTGATTACGCGCGCGCCTCGTACAAACATAAATTACGACGTAAACACAACGAGTAGACGCGAGAGCCGCCCCCTCCTCGCTGCACCGCTCAGCGTCGTGCTTATGACGACAACCGACTATGATGACCACGGCTTTCAAGGTAAACGAATTGGCTTGGGAGTCGCATAAAATCCGCGCGATGGCGCGACGAGACTGCTTAAAGAATCCTTACTATCGCCGATTAATGATTCAGTCAGTTGACCGGGCGACTGGTTAGCCACGAAGAAAGAATCGTTAGCTATTCATAGATCCAGCTTCGGTCTTAACCGCTCCTGGACGGCTCCTCGATTCTTGCTACTCGTCTTTACGCAAGGACACGATTCTGCCGCGATTTTCTAAAATCCTTCGGATTTTCGAAGGTTGACTAATTTGGGTCGATCGTTCAAGGATATCCAGATGAACGCGCGCAATTTCGTTGCAGACTTTTTAGGACTTCGCGGCTTATTCGGACTGGGTTTGGTGCCCTTCGAGAGGCGAAGTGCGAATTTTATACAAAGTACACGATCGATCGATGTTCATCAATTTTGTTCTTGCTACTTAGGCCAGTACGCGGTTTGTTTCAATTCGTCGTGAAAAAGGCGATCAATGAGATCGCGATCATTCGCTCGTACATCTCCCTGTTCGCGATAGCGTCAAGGGATTCGTGAAAACTCGAAGAAACAACAGGTATATACCTAGAGAGAAGCTAGCCGTGACAGAAGCAAGAACGAACGATATCGAGACGCGCGATCGAACGCTTAAGCCTTGACTGATGCTGCATGGCGTCTGTCACCCACGTAATACTTTCGAACGTTGAAAATCCAGGACACGTAGGACGGACACTTTCGCGGCGATCGTGTCGCAAACTCGATTGAAGCGGATCCACGGCGAATGCCAGCCTCTAAGCTAGTCGATCTTCTCCCTCTCTCTCTCTCTCTCTCT
>JAITYT010000330.1:3816835-3828252 GCA_025433975.1 Liostenogaster flavolineata
ACCTATCCCAGGAGTTTTCTCGAATTACGGGGTACTTATCATCGGGAAGAGGAGAAATCCAGCTCACCATTGGCGCGTACGACAGCCACGACGCAAATCCAACGGATCATCAGCCTCCAGAGACGGTCGGCCATGTCCACTTTCTTCCGGTGGAGCGCGTGTTGAGCTGAACCGTGATGCCGTTGTTGACGACGGCGCTTCCAAACTGGCCGATAAGTGGGGATAGGGCGGAAGGGAAGAAGAGGAAGAAGAGAAAGAAGAGAAAGGAGAAGCCAAAAAAGAAGAAGAAGAAGAAGAAGAAAGAGGTAAGGCAAAACGTGAAAAGGTGGGAAACGGGGAAGAGGGGCCTAGCGTCTATCCTTCAAAGGGTCTCATCCGAGTCGTTGGGTCGTGGTCTTGGTCAAGGACGACTTTTCCTTCTTCTTGCTCGTTGTCGCCCTTCTTCTCACGATCGTCGTCTTGCAGCTTGCGCCGATGCAACTCCTCCGTGAGGTGGGAGGGGGAAGAAGGGCGGGACAGGAGGAGCCAGGAGGAACGAGACGAGAAGGCACCGAGTAAGCGGCGTCCCACAGCACACCGTCTTGGAGATGCTCTCCGTGCGAGGCCGCGAGAGACACTGACGGGCCCATCCAGTGGCGGGAGAGTTCGAACCGCCGCCGCTGCTCAGGGCCCCCGGGGGCCCGCATTGGCGTAGGACGCGGTGACACGTACGCACCGTGACGTCGCGCCGCGGGCGAAATCCTCTACGTAGGCTAACTCGAACGAACGATTTCGATCCTCTTTTCTCCTCGGATCGTTCGCGGCCTTTAAGATGTCTCTTTGGACTACCTTTAAACATCGGTGAGTTTGACATGAAATCGCTGATGGATCGTAACTCGGAGGTTTTTTTAGCCTTCTCTAACATCGTAAAAAAGAAGTGGGTGTTCGAATTTTACGAAAGCAATGGATTTATCGAGATTTTTCTCGCGGAGTTAGGAACGTGTTGAGTCACCAGTGTCTCGACACGAGTTGCTCGTGAAGCGTTTCTCGCGGTTTTAGGATTGCGAGTACTCGTCAAGGACGATTATACGACTCTCTCTTTCTCTCTCACTCTCGAGATCGATCATCGGTCCAGGTTCTTTCGCGTTACTTTCGATAGAACCACCAGTAGTGGTGGTAATAAGTAGTGGCAGTAAGAAGAGCAAGGGCGATAAAGGGAAGAATAAAGGAAGCAAATAAAGAACGAGAGACGGATGCAGCGAGGTATAATTTTCCTCTTTACGCTTCGTCAGTTTCCGTCACGTCAAGGTTGCATCGTAAAGGAAGCGTTCGACGGCGGAACGAAAGTCCCGAATCGCAAGAGTCCATGGATGGAGGAGACGCAAGCAGGCAGGCAAACAGGCACGCACGTAAAGCGCAGCGCGTCCCGCTTACGTCGAAGTTTAACGGAGCCAACGTTATTGCCTTTTTTTCGCATCATCGCAGATACTTTTTTTCAAATCGTAAAATCTAACAAAAACTCAAGCGTTATCTCATTCGACGTTTTTTCACAGTCGCAAACGAATATTAAATCGAGTGTAACGATTTAAGGGTATTTGCTGGTTGCAACGGTACATCGACCGAGATGTACTTACCGATTTTTCACGTCGCGTTATCCAACCCTGTACCTGGCCACTCCAACGTTCAACGTCTAAATCGACTCGAAAATCCGAAATGGTCGAAATTCCAAATTCATCGAAATACTTTGCAAGCTTCCATCTAAGCTCGGAAAGATCTCGTGGATCCGATCTGGTCCACCTTTCTTTCGGCGTTCTTTAGCTTAATACAAACTATCGCAGGAAAGAGGGAAACCAACTAGCACCATGTATAAGAAATATGCCTACGAGAACGTCGATGTTGTGGCTTGGGGTAGCTTGGTGAATTTATAGGGCCGCAAAAGAAATGTAAAAACCCTGGTTCGAATCCCAACTAACCCAGTGGGCATTTTAACTAAAGATTTCAAACTCACGTTGATCACAGACCAATGCCGACGAGACGAAATATTTCACGACGATAATTCGCCTTTGTTCTGAACATCGACCAACTCAAACAAAAAGTCCGCTAGGCAAAGACGAGTTCCATACGCAACGCACGCGCTTCCAGCACGTTTCGCCATCCGTGGCATCGGTCACGGCAGAACGTCTGCCGTCTGTCGGTCGCTTGGACTTCGCCGTAACGAAAGGGTTAGGCTATATCGCTCGATAATCAGCGAGGGAAGCGCTCGCCCGCCATCTTTACCGAGGACAAGTCGAGCGCCTCTCGCCGGGAGGAAGTTAAAAACGCAAGATTCTCGCGCGACATTGTCGTCTTATCAGCCGGAACGGTCAAAGGATTAACGTTCCTTCCCCGCTCCTTCGAAGTAGGAGGAGGAGACAACGCGATCGTGTCGCCAGGACGATTAAAGCCAGCCGCGTCCCTCTTGTACGTTTAATTGATCTTATGCGCGACACGGCGACGTGTACGCGCCGCCGGTAATGAATATCCGGTACCCAGCGCACGGTGCTCGCCTTATTTCGAACAAAGGGTGCGCGAGACGAGACCAGGACGACGACAGCACGAGCACGAGGAAGAGGAGGAAGGCGATCGGCTCGGTACGCCTCCACGCGCTCGCGCTTATCTATTAATTAACCGGATTGAAGCGCGGTGCCTGGGGAATCCTCCTCATGGAGGAGCGATTAACTGATTTATAATCGATCGCTGAAAAGACGAGTTCGATCTATCTTCGCCTAGACGGCGTGGAAATTCTCGACTGCGCGGGAACACTTTCGATTTAAAGGCGACCGTTTAGAGCTGGGTGTGGGGTATGGGCCTCGTTTACGCGGGGCTTGGCTAATCACTATTGGATAGCGCTTTCTTTCGTCCAATCGACTCTCTATCACGCACGGGGTTTTATCTTGTTTCACAACTTCAAAATTTTACTTTCCAAGGTCGGGACGTTACGTAGTTTCGGATTACAAATTGGGATTATTTGAAGTTGCTACGCAAACATTACGAACTACTAGAAATCAGATGCCAATACGAAGATTATGACGTTGGCCTATGGTTCATCCTTTGTTTTAAAGCATATCGTAAGAAATTACATTATTAATTGCTCAGTTAATTATTGATGGTCGAGTCACTTGCTATCGGTAAATGCCTACGAGAGACAAGAAAAGAAACGAGATGCCAATATGAAGATCGTGACACGTATGGCTACGCATCGATAATCGATGCATTTGTTAACGTTACTGACGTCATCCACTTAGTGACGACATTTCTGGCGACACGGACAGTGATCAATAAATAATTAATAAAGAATTCTTATTGTAATTGTTGGAAAGGCCGTAAGTTTATGATTGTTGTACGACGAGTCGCCTACGAGCTAGATTGGCTAGAGGCGTTAGAGCTAGTCGAATGTCTAACGACGGCTAAGAGCAATTTCTAATCGACGGTTTCCTAAGCGCCGTGCCAGCTCATTTTCGGTTGGTTCCTTTTGGTGAGGCGAAGGCGAAAGCGAGGAGTTTCGGTGCGTGGGTCGACGGCGACGAAGCGACGTTGCATTTGTGCGCCCTTACATGGCGATAACACCGTGACTCACCGCCCAAAGAGGAGCGCGCGTAGGTAAGCGAACCCCGATTCCGTTCAGACGAGGCGAAAACGAAGACGACGAAACGGGCCTTAAGCCCGCCCCTCCTCCAAAGACGTCTCAAGGATAGATAGGAGAGGATATCGAACTCCGGTGGAACGTGCCTACCTTCCTGCCTGCTTGCTTGCCTGCCCGCCTGTCTGCCTACAGACCGACCGAGCATGCTTCCAAGCTTCCACGTGTGTTTTCTTTTTAACACTGGGAGGGTCGGAGTACCGATGCCAACGATACTTCTCAATTAGTATCGATTTCTAAAGCACGGCTGATGCACCAGTATCCAGTACTGATATCGATACCTAAAAGCTACCAATTTACTGAAAGATATCGTCCTGTCCAAACGGCCAGATGCGACATTGTTGGGCGACACGGATATCACAGACGTCAAGAAACGATTTTATTCCGAACGTTGGATGACGCGACTGTGATGTCATCTTAGAATAACGTTGAGTATTTTTTCAGAAAAGATGAATAACGCAATAACTGCAACAACAATAGCAGAACAATAGCAGAATTGGTAAAATGTTTAGCAATAAAAGGTAAACGGAGAATAGTTGTGATCAGTACGATGCCCAGCGCTGGGCTACCCAGTCCAGTGAGCCCACGCATCATACAAATGAAGAAACGGTTGTGCCTAAGAGTCGACCATTTCGCTAGGGTCCAGCAAGACTTTCTTTTTTTTAGGCACAGTCGGCAATGTCTTACCTGACTACACCAAACCAAGGGGAATACATATCCTCGATAAATAATTATCCGAGAACGACGATAATCCTTTTCTTAGGTCACTCGTTCAAAATTCCACAACATCTGTCACCTCTTCGCCTCGCAACTAGGGTATACAATGGAAAGTCGGAACGAAAGATCGTCTAATCCGACTGAGAACCTCGCTGCGTCCCCGACGACACATCTGCATATTCATTGCACGCAACCTGACACTCGAAATAAGCTTAACACAGTTTCTAGCTTAGTAATCAAGTAACGTTCAATGTTAAACTCGTTTCCTACCGGCATCCAACAATGCCGTCGTGACTCCCGTGTGCGTAAAACTGAAATAATTGACTTAAATTAATCTAACTTGGCCATGTACGTTGGCCGTTAACCGTCCAAGTTGGACTATCCATCGATTCGATCATTCGTTTATTTGAAATGCGAAGAAAGAGGGCATTTCCATCTTCTGGGCTTCTTTCTAAAGGTCAAACGCGACTCAGGAGTATGAGGAGTGGAAGTGGTCGGAGTTGGAGAGAATCAACGATATTTCTAGAGCGTGCAGAAGCGTAGATGCGCGTTGCATACGCGAGGTAACCGTTCGTGACGAACGCAAGGCAAAAAAGTGTGCCGAATGCGTCGGGTAAACGAGCACTCGCAAGCCAACATAATGACGATCTTTCCGATGCTCTAAGAAGGTTTCGTCACACGAGGCGCGCGCGAACTTCCTTTGTGAGACTCGCGGACACCTTGTTCGCCATCGTGGAAGAGGACGACGACGTCTCCATTCTTTTTCTTCGTCCTCTTTGCATTTAATAAGCAGAAGAGCCGTTGGTTTGCCGCCCTGGGAAGGGAAGACGAGGAAGGGTAGAGGAGAATGTAAATTTGCTCGCGCTAAGCAGCCTTGGAGATTCGTCGAGTATCCGACGAGGGCCAGACAAGAGGGACGTTTGTGTCTCGTCGCCGTTGTCGCCAACGTCGTAAGAGTTCGTGAGCGTTCGGTCGCTCTCGTGCGCGATTCCTTCCTTCGTCACTGGGCCTGCCCAGGTGAAAGTGTCCTATCCAAGCGTATTTCGTAACGAGCTATTGACCGTGCCGTTGTAATCCCCTCGAAGAAATCGTCGACTGATATTCGCGACGAATCGATATCTAAATACGGCGCGATAACCGTGACGTTGATAAATTTCAACTTCTCCAGATGACGTGGGAACGATTTAGGTAATTGTTGGAAGTACCTAACGAATCTCTGGTAACTGGTTTACCGTGTTGTCTTAATCCAAAGACAACCATCCCAAAAGATTCTGGGATGAGAAATGTTGGAAAATGAAGTTGAAGAATTAAATACGTTTTAATAAGCGTGATAAACTTGAACATTTCGAAATGACGTAGGAACAGTTGAGGTGATTATTGGAAATACCTAGCAGATTCTTGGTAACTGGTTTACCGTGTGTTGTCTTAATCCCAAAACCCCCCACCATCCCAAAAGATTCTTGGATGGGAAAGGTTGGAAAATAAAGTCATCAGACATTTTTATGAGACCATGTATTGAACTAAATACGACTTAGTAAGTATAACGTTGATGAATTTGCACTTTTCGAGACGACGTGCGAACAGTTGAGGTAATTATTGGAAATACCTAACGGTTCACTGGTAACTGGTTTACCGTGTATTGTCCTAATCCAACAACCACTGTCCCAAATAATCCGTCAATGGGAAACGTCTAATAGGGAAATAATCAGATATTTTTATAAGAACATAATTTTCCAGATTTCCTTTTTGCTAAGGAAATTCATCGCTAAGAAATTCTGTAACAACACCCACAGGATCTTTGAAACAAACAACGGGCTCAAACCAATGTCTCAATCAGAACGTAGATACTGACACTGAAATAATCGAATTCACGAACACGCATGGGAGTGTGAAATCACCATGATCGCGATCGCTACGCCTTGTCATCGACCCGGATGGTAATCGTGTCGGAATCTCGATGATATCCGCATACACGATCGAATCTTCTCAGTGGATGCTCGTTTGGCCCACGGTAACAATGGAAAATCTCAAAGTAGCGCGCGTTGATCCCAAAGGCTCCTGCGTACTTGCGCGCATGTTCACCCGTGTATAATAGTTTCGACGATCCTAATCTAGGCTCTCGTTGCGCATAGCACCTTTCGTGGAAACGCGACGATTTCCACGACTCGCGTTCGCGCTCATTATTTGCGGTCTCATCCCTGTTCTTCTTCTACGACGCGTTGCGGCCCGTTCGCTCCTCCTAGATGCTAATTATAAAACACGCGGCATAATTAAATGATCTTACAGCGGAGTTATCGAGGAAGAAAAGACGCGCGTATGGTACGAGTAACGATGAACTTAGGAAGCTTCGAAACGCATTCGACATTTCTTTCGAGACTTCATCGGTTTTCACGATTTTAATCCAGTTTACTTTTCCTCGCGAGACTTCACACATTTTTTCTTGGCACGAGGCTTTCAGAAAAGTCAAATTTCTTTTTTTTATGATATTCGAAAGAGTCGAAAAGCTTTTTTATATTAGAATTTATATTATAAATATATATTGAAATATACATTACTAATACATTGTAATATAAAATTCTTTTCGCATTTGTAATATTTGTAATTATATATATATACTCGTATTATATTCGTTTTCCTTTTTTTCTTGTTTTTTTCTTTGTTGGCTTGCTTACAAAAAAATGATCCAGCTGATCCCTCTGTTGGGAAAGAACGAAATTACTTTCCGAACTACCTAATAAAATTCGAGCGAGTGTATGGCGTTAGGGTCGGGATAAGTCGGGATAGAAGAAGATGGGACCCCGCGGATAAAGAGGGCAAGGCCCGTTTAGAAGCACACGCCAACTTTCTTGAGAATTTTTTCAGCTGCTCCGCGGCCAGTTAGCTAGACGCTTGACTGACGCTGGATGATTGGTCAGCTTAGGTGCGGCTGGTGGTGGGACGCCTTTATTACCCGTAGGACGGCAAACTCGGAACATACCGCAACTCGTCGGATTAGGCTCGCGTGGGATTAACGCCGAGGGGCTATTAAGACGGATTGTTCGCTAATTGCTCTATCCTACCTGCCCTCGAGTTACCCTAACAATTGCAAATTATTGACATTAATCTCCGACATCGGCGCGTGTCATTTTCGTGGTTACTTCGTGCCCTCGTTATTTCGTTTCTACGGCGTGATTTTTGCATCGCGTAGCTTCCTTCTTTTTTCCCCTCTCCGTAAGGAGACTCGACGTCGACTGCCGCCATTTGTCATTTTTTGTCGGCGGAGACTTTTCGAACAACCTAATATTCGTCACGCTCGCAGTCGACGTCGAGTCTTCTTACGGAGAGGGAAAAAAAGAAGGAAGTTACGTGACGCAAAAATCACGTCGTAGAAACGAAATAACGAGGGCACGAAGTAACCACGCAATGACCTATCAAAAAAGACACATACGTTCTAAAGTATGAGATATTACAGAGAACTAACGTTCAGCACATCGAAGAATTATAAACTACATTCATATCCTAGCATAAGTTATTATTTACATCGTATTATTTACACTTAGATCGATCCTTTCGAACCTTTGAAACAAAATGGCGGACGATTAAAAAAGAACAAAATCGAAAGGCGTATCTATCGGATTGTTCGGAAAGTCTCCGCCGAATTCCATTTGTCGTTTGTCATTTTTGATCGGCGAAGACTTTCCGAACAGCCCGATAGACACGCCTTTCGATTTTGTTCTTTTTCGATCGTCCGCCATTTTGTTTTTCACGGCGATTGACCCGCATTGCTCGCAGGAATCGATCGAAGTGGCAACGTCCTTACCGTTTACGATATAAATAACAATTAGTTAGTTCTTAGTATCGTCTCGGTACTTTACGACGTATCTCTCTCCCTCGATGGGTACAATAACTGGTATTTCGATAAAAATCGTCGCGAAGAGTTTCTTCGTTCCTTGTCTCTTGTCCGCGAATGCGACTAGGTAACAAATTTACGTAGAGTTACTGCGAAAGGAATCTGCTATGCGTCACGAGAGAGTAAGAAATAATGGCAACACGCGCAATACGGTACCTTTGTTCCGCCATCGAAGAAACCTACGTACGGGAGATGCGAGCGCGATAATTTCGTATCTCCTTTTTTTTCGCGCGCTTTTTTTCGACGATCGACGCGCCGAAATGGCGTCGAATAATGGCGTCGTTCCTGGCGCAAAAAACGATTATAAAAATGGGAACGGGAACGACGAAACGATGGAACGTCGGACGACTGTCGATTGAAAGGAGCGACGAGGTCCACGTAATTAATATATATTTTACAAAAATAAATACATCGTCGCGAAACTTATGCGTTACGAGCGAGACGCTACCTATGTACAATTCGTTAACGTCGAGGGTATTCACAATGGTCCTTCTAAAAGGTAATTTATCTTACGCGATAAGCGCAATAATAATACTAATGATAGTCGCAATAATAATGATCGTCTTAACTCGCAATCGCAGCACTTCGTGACGCAGCCAGACACGCGTACGCATTTATCGGTGACTAACGATATGGACTTAACGGTCTTGACAGTCAAGTCCGACGAGACGTCACGATAATTTATGGAGAAGGGCCGTTTTATCCGTCGGTCCTAGGAAAATATTTGTAATCCAAACGAAAGCCCACCTACGCGCAATTGGATCTATAAAAAGGGAAATACTTGAGGATACTTTCGACGAATCGATCCCTGGCGAATCTTTCGGCTATGAATAACCGCTCAGTGGCGAAGTATGTACATACTCGACGATCGTAGTTGGTTCAGAGCAATAAAGCGATGTCGTCGTAATTATTAAAGCAACGGTGATTATCACGAACCTTACTTTAGAGAAAGGTGATCTATAGGCGCGTAACAATAATATCGATCGTTTTATAAACATTATTTAAATTAAACGATGAGTCGCTATACGAACCTTACTTTAGTGCGAATTTGCAACGTCTCGAAGAAAAATCAATAAAGATGATCTATAAGCGCATAACGACAATCTCGATAAATTTTAAACAATATTTAAATTACACAATGAGTCGCTGTACGAACCTTATTTTAGTACGAATTTACAACGTCTTGAAGAAAAATGTATAAAGATGATTTATAAGCGTGTAACAACAATATCGATGAATTTCTACACAATATTTAAACAATATCGATGAATTTCTAAAAAAATATTTAAATTACGCAACGAGTCGCAACACGATGCTTAGTTCGATGCAAATTTGCAACGCCTTGAAGGGAAAGAATCGCTCGGGGCCCTCCCGTGGGTTAAAGCGGCCCTGTTCGCGTGCATGGTCTCGAGCAAATCGAAGATCTTCGGCAACGCACGAACGTACACGCGCGTGATACTCTCGAATACCTAGGGATTCCTCACATCCTCCGTACGTTCATACGAGGAGAGCGAGAAAGGCAAGAAACAGCAAAGCGAGGTAACCTCTCGCGCTCGGCATCCTCGAGGAGCCGCGGGCCTGTTCGTTCAGTAGCTGACACTGCGAATCTCTGAAGTGCTTCACGTTACCCTCGGAGTCTCGCGCTAGCACGCACAGTTCGTACTTGCTCCTCGAGTACGGCAGATCTTGAATCTTGAAGGATCTCGCATTGTAAACGAGGTCCTTCTCGATCGTCGACTTACTGCTTCCGGATTCCCGTACGATCACGTAGAAGTCGCCGATGTCCTCTCTCGACGTCACGTACCACGTGGCCTTCCACAATTTTTCCTCGTCGTCGCTGAAAATGTGGAACGTTCGTTGATACACGGCGACGCTGCCTTTGTCCTATCAAACGACTTTACAGGATGCCCCAACTTGGACTGACTGATGTCTTTCGTATAACTCTAGTAGTTTTAATATTTTTAACAAATTTATACTATCGCGTGAAAGTGTACCGTGATAACTGTCAACCCAAGTTGGCCCACTCTGTGTTAAGACTTTAATATAAACTGTTTTAAGACTCGAAATAAAAATTTGACTAGTTTTATCCGTTTTATCAATGCTAGGAACCCTTTGCACTCCGAATTCTTTCTCATTCCTCTTTCGAATAACTTTTAATTGTCCTTCGATGACTCCAAATGTAATTGAATAATATATAATGTCAGAATTCTCGTAATTTTAAAATATTATCCACAAGCAAAAGAAGTAAAGCTCAAAAGTTTAGCTAGTTTAATCAAAAAACGCGGCGAGAGATCGTCGACAACGACTGTGATGACGTCATTGGCTAGAAATAAAAGTGTATCATAGAATTATCGAGTTCGGTGATCTTTCTTTGCCACTTGGATGGTAAACGCGGATCCTTGGGACGATGCAAGGCTAAAACTGTTCGACAAACACTCTTAAGAGACGTTTAAGCCAGTTGCTCGACGAGATTTACGTACTACTCGATGTTGCGATATTTCACGTCCGGCGTGATATCGAGTTGATCGTCCTCCTCAGCTTCCCTGGCGTGACAAACCATTAGGTCCTCGGTGATCTCCGAAACGAGCTTCCCGGAAACGAAGCGAGGACTGTCGCACGTCACGTTCCACCATTCCGTGGGGAGTTCTGTGTGCGTGTTGAGCCACCTCTTCAGAGGACGAACGTGGCAGTCGCAGTGTAACGGGTTCTCTAAAAAGCGAAGCGTTTCCTTTCGTGAGCAACGAGACGCGTCATCGATACGTTTTCGTTCTCGATGAACGCGGCAATTCCGCGGGATCCTTCATCGAGAACGACAAAGTCGTCCGTTTGTACGGGTGACCAATGGGAACGTGTCGAAAGTTACGCCGTACAACCTCGAAACATCGCAGAGCTGATAAATAATATTAAAAAATGCAGTCGCGGCATTCCTACATCTATGTTAGATAACGTGTTTCAAAGTTTTTGCAAACGATTGCAGTTCTGTATTAATTCCAATGGACGACACTTCGAAAACGTGTACCACTAATTCATACGCGCGAGCAAAATTTTCTTTTTTTTTTATATTGTGTATTTCACTCGTTAAATCATTATATTTCTCTTTCGTATATACGGTAATAAAATTGACAAGTTTTCTCTACAAAATGGCGTTTGATT
>JAITYT010000330.1:3828376-3838725 GCA_025433975.1 Liostenogaster flavolineata
GGTAATAACTATTTACTTTCAACACATTCCCATTGGTCACCCTGTATTAGGATCGATGTTCACCTAAAAGCCGTAGAACGGTTTTATTCCGTAGGGTGCGCATGTAGTCCTCGGTAAATGCCTGGATGTTGTTGTACTCCAAATCGAGAACCTTCAGATTAGGCATCGGTACGATCTTCTTCATGGGCAGGTAGGAGAACCGATTGTGACTCAAGTAGAGGTAGCTCAGATTCCTGGGTGGCTCGAACACGTCGGGGCTGGAGAGATCGTCCAGGTCGTTGTAAGACAGATCCAGGGATATCAGCGACGTCAGGTTGCCGATCACGTCTAAAACGTCGTCGGGGATTTCAAAATTCATCGTTGGACTGATAGGAAGGATCGGACTGGATCGTTACTCACATCTTCGAACTTCGTTGATGCTGTTATGGCTCAGATTTAAACGCTGAAGTTTCCTCCCACCGAAGCACAGGTCGAACGTGACCACTGGCATGGTATTGTACGACAAATCCACGTCCTTCAATCTGTAAGGTATCCAAGGATCGTTCGGCAATGTTTTCCTGGTAATGAAAGAGATCTTGTTGTGGCTGACATCGAGCCGTTCCAAGGACAAACAATCGTCCAGGAGACCGTGGGTCTTGTTGTCCAGCCTCTCCAACTTGTTGCGCGACAAATCGAGAGTCCTTAAGGACACCAGACCCTGGAACGCGCCGTTCGGCACGTGGCTGATATCGTTGTTCGTTAAGTTCAGCGTGAGTAGCTGCAAGAGACCCTCGAACGCTCGAGTACTGACGTTCTCGATCCGATTGTTCGCCAGGTTCAGCTCGAAGACGATCGGCAGACGGCCGAACGCAGCCTTGTCCAATTTGGTCAGAACGTTATCCTGCGAAAGGGTACAGGTACGATGTCTCTTTTCTAGCGATTACTCTTTCCTCGTCGTCCCTGTCTCACCTGTAGATAAAGATACTGCAAACTGCTGAGGGTGCTCAGCGCCTCCCACGGTGGTTTCGAGATGTTGTTCGCCTGTAAGTTCAGACTTCTTAGAGTCAGCAAACTGTCGAAGCTGCCGTGACGAAGGCTGTCCCCCAATCGATTTTTTGACAGGTCCAACGAGAGTAGGGAGTTCATGGTGGGCCAAACCTCCATCGTTGGAATCTCCTCCAGGATGTTTTCTGAGAAGTCCAAGTGTCCTAACGAGATCGGTAGCTGGAATATCTTGTTTAGGTGATTGTTCTTCACGGTTAGGGTTCTGAAAAAGTACGGTGGTCCTCTTTCAACTTCCAGGACTTGACCAGAACGTCGAAACGAACTCGCACGATATTGGCGAAATTAGCGGTACCTGCAGCTGGCCAATCTGGTTAAACTGCCGCGAGCAACGTCGCTCAATTGATTGTAGCTCATGTCCAACTCCAGAAGCGTCGGTAGCGGACCGAAAGTGGATGGCTTTATCTTCTCCAGCGAATTATGAGACAGATTGAGAAAACGAAGGCTGAAGAGCGTCTGAAAGACGGCATTGTGTATCTCCGACAGATTGTTGTGCGACAGATCGATCGTGTGCAGCTCGTAGAGCTTCGGAAAAGTTTGACGTGGCACCGAGTGAATGAGATTGTGCGACACGTTGAGAAGTTTCAAACCAGTCATGTTGTGCAATGGTACCTGGAATTAGAATCTCGTGTTTTCGCAAACGATCGAGGATCGTTCGACGTTAATGCCATTCGCACACCTTTGCGTCTCCCCGTGACCCTTAACACTTGGCAAACCGCTCTCGTCACAGCGAACTGAACGCTGTTCGCCGCGCGGTTTTCGCAAGCAACGCGGACTGATACTCTCTACCTTTTTATAAAATATTTTTTATTGTATTATTTTTTTATGTATAAAAATTGCCTTATTAAAAAGGATACAAAAAAATGCAAGCATAAACTTGATAGGATTGAAAAGTGGTTGATAAAGGCAGAAAAAATTGGCGACTTGTCAGGTTCTTGGTCAAGATGACTGGTAACCGATAATAACGGAAACAGAGGAATGCGTTGGTAAGGTCAAAATGGTCGCATTGCTAAGGTCAAATCTTCCTGATCGGTCGTGCAGCGACTTACTTCAAATCGGGGAGATATCCCTATTCGGTTGGCTAAGTGTTAAGCAGAATTACAACTTCACAAATCGATCTTAGAACGAAGTGATCGCAAAAATCTTCTTGGCTAGGGTGTTTAGCTTTATCGTTCTACCGCGAACGAACGAAAAGATCGTCGTAGGACGTACGAACAAATTAAACCAGTCGAGGTGTCCGTCTGTCAGCGACACGCGTCTTTTTCGGTTCGATTCGAAGTGGATTTTAGTTCTAGACTTCTTCCACTTGGCACGCTTACCTGGATCAGCGACGTGAAGAGATTGTAGCTCAGCTGCAACGTAGTGGCGTAAGTGGCGCTATCGAACGAGTACTTTGAGATGTTCTCGAGTTTGTTGTGACTGATATCCAGAACGGTGATGTTGGCGCAATTCTCGAAGGCACCAGGCTCGATCTTCGTTATCTCGTTGTGGGACAAGTTCACGCTGGCTAGATAAAGGTCCTTGAACGCCAGCTTCTCGACGATCGTTACGAAGTTCTCGGAAACGTCTATCAGCTGTCGAACGATGAATCATATTGAGTTGGCAAGAAAGTAATTTCGATTTTCACAGACAAATGGCGTCACGTTTTCTTTATTGTCGATTTCAGTCGATGTTACGATCACGAATCGTGAAAGTGCTGGAAAAATAGGAAAAGCTCATCGAACGAAATGGAAAATATATGATCGATTAAAGTTCATTCTTGGTATGAAAGTACTTTCTTGCCAACCCAATAGAAGCTCGAGATCAGCAACGGAAGGATGGCAATCGATGGCTTGCGTTCTTAACGTATTCTTGCCTATAGGACTGGTTCTAACTGTGACAATGATCAGCATTGAGCGAGAAATGATACGATTTTTTATATTTTTTGAGTCAAAAGTTCGTTGCGGCATCTTGTGATCGAGAAAATATACGTCATGGATGTACGTCAATTTACTTATAGGAGTCTGGAGTCGGCACGACTCCTTGCGAATGTCTTGCGTTTCTAGGGCAACGAGGAATCAAAGATCGGGCGATTCGCGCTGGTACGAATGTAACTCAGGCGTTAAAGACGACGGGTCGTCGAATACAAAACGTCATTAGGTACGCGGCGCCGGGACGTAAAATGGCGGCTCTCGACATCGAGCCACTAGCGATAATTCAGCGGCTTTCATGAACTAAGAAGCAGGATATTGAAAGCCGTCGTATATTTTGTTAACGAGTTCGAGAACATCTTCGGAAGGAACGGGATTCGGAATTAAGTGACGTCATATTTCTACGTTATGTCGGACTGTTACGTCACGCCTCGTTACTTCCTCAAAGCGAAAAAGTTTGCTTTCCTGTCAAAGTTATAACCGCAGCTAGAACGTTTGGATTTGTTTTTATCGTTCCTCTGGAATTCCTTCCGCGTGGGGAACGGATGTGCGCAACTCGAGCTCTAATAAATATTACAAAAAAAAACGCGTTGTACACGAGGATTTCGAAACAACACGGAGACGATTTATAACACTGAACGTTTCGAGCGACCTGCGGGCACGTTGCACGCGGTGAGAAGTTCAGCTGTGGTTTCACGAAACTTCGAGAACGTCGTCTAGACACCGATCGCAACGAGCAGCTCGAGGCGATTTATGCGTGTCAGCGAGGAAATAGGTTTACATCGTCGTTATCTGTGCTCGTCAATGGCTCGGAATCGGATTTCGGAACATGGAATCTGGCACGACGCTAGAGATTCAGTTAGCAACCAGTACTAATTGTCACTGGTGGAATTCAAGCGATGATTAGCATAACCGTAGGATACGATTATTGCGCGGGCATCGTAAAACGAGTAATCAAATGCGATAGAATCTCAAGCAGATGCAAACGTTCAAGTGGGCAACGGAATAGAATAGAATTAACGTTATGATGTCGTGATCATCATTCTTGACACTATTATATTAACGAGACAGTGGATCTTTCGCGCGTGCCACGTTGTTCTAGACTCGTCGGGTTATTTGTAGAACATCGCAAAGAATATTTATAGAAATGATGACAGTCGTCTAGAGTATCATTGAATAGCTCGGTATCGAGAATGATAAAAATGCGAATCGTACCTCGGCAAACTGCAACTGATTGAACATCTGGTAATCGACCTTCTTGATGAAATTACGGGACAGATCGATGGTGCCTATTCTCGTGATCGAGCCGAAGGTACCACGACCCACGTCGTTGATCTGATTGTCGCTTAGAAACAGTCGCCTAAGGAAGCGCATACCACGAAACGTGTTTGAATCCAGTTTCCTGATCTTGTTGTGGCTCAAGTTGAGAACTTTCAGCACGGCGTTCCTGGCGAAGGTTCCTCTGTAAAATGAAGAAAAAATCTACCGTGAAAATGGCTGATATTCCGTGTAATTATCGCATTCGCGAACCTTTTCAAATCGACGATGGCATTGTGAGAGATGTTGCACCAGCCCATCTTTGTTAGATCAGCCAGATGAGAGGCGTCGAGTTTGTCGATTAGATTGTACGACAGATCTAAGGACTCGGTGTCCCTCAAACCCTTAAACTGGTTTCTCGTGAGATCTTTGATCCTGTTACCGTGTAAATCCAACGTCTTTACCTTCTTCAGAGGCGTCAACGCCTCCACGGGCAACGAGGACAAGGTTCCTTTCGAGAACAAAATTATCAGCCTTCGTATCGTTCTATGTATTTCCATCTATCGCAATCTCGAAGATCTGACGTTTTAAAACGATGAACGTCAGACATTACGATCCTAATTTCGTGGATCCAACGTTGGATCCTTTGAGGTTCATTCGAAACAAATAACTTCGGATACTGCAATATCAATTTTGTGGGACCAACCTTTGATTCTTCGAGATTCATTCGAAACGAAGAACTTCAGACATTACAATCCCGATTTTGTGAGCCCAATTTTGGATTCATTGAAGTTCATTCGAAACGAAGAACTTCAGACACTACAATCCCGATTTGTTGGGTCCAACATTGGATCTTTCGAAGTTTAGGTATTGCGTCGGATCGCAGGAACATTTGAATATTTACTAATGGAGCAAATTGCAAGAATTTCAACGAAAGGTTATCACCTATTCGTCGATTCCAAGTTCCTTCGTCTTACCGTTGCTGATCTCCAACTTCTCCAATTTTGCGGCGGCTGAGCTCTCGACGAAACTATTCCCCGGCAAGGCGGTCATGCGATGACCCGCGATACTCAGCACGCTTAAATTACCGAGTATCTGCAGTGCCTCGCGTGGAAACTTCTCCAAATTACTGTTTATCACGTAGAGTTCCTGAAGCGTTCTATTGACGCCAAGGAAGCTGTGCTCCTCGATCAGTCTCAACGGCGTGTCGATGAATCTCAGCACTCGTACGTCCAAAGGATAAAGCGCCGGTCCGTAGAAACGTCCTGGAACGCAGATCGTTTCTTACATTTTCTTATTCTAGATCGCGTTAGGTCTAAAATGACTTTTTACAAAAAGGTAAGAAGCAAACGTTCGTCTTCGTCTTTCAAACTAACCGAGCCACTTTTTTCTACAATTACAAGTACCCACTTACGAAGGTTACAACTTGGAAAGACCTGCAAATTGGTCTTTCCAGCCAATGCTTCTTCAACAATACAATCGACCAATTCGACCACGAAACAAGGCTTACTTCTCCTCGCTTCATCGATCGTCGTTCGATCGATACTTCAAAGCGCGCATTAACAACAACCCAAAGTAAAGAGTCCGTAGCCAAACATCGTACTGATCTCCTTTACGTTCGTCGAACTCCCGTCATTTTACGGTATTTAACTCCTTTTCACAACTTTACACCCAGTGACTCGGTTAGACGTGGAGAACGGCCGCGGAAAGAGGGTCACCGAGTGCCACGTGAAAGCGCCTTACCGATATTACACCTGTACAAAATCAGTTCCTCGATGGGCATGCCCTCGTTCCCCAAATTGGCGAAGGCCAAGCTCAGGCTAGCCAAATTCGTGTTCTCGCAGCGCACGTAGAGGCCTCGATCACTGCCGCGTACGCAGACGCAGGGGAAGATGTACGTGACGTCCTCCGAGCACCTGAACCTCGGTCCAGGCGGCACGTAGCCGCCCATGATGATGGGCGGCAACAGGCTCAGCAATATCGGCACGAGTAACATCTCTGCAAAGGGACAACGGGGCGATCGTGAAATACGCGCAAGTTTCCAATCGTTTTACCAAGTCGAGCAAACACATCAATACGTTGATAAGATTCTTTTTTGTTAACCTCTACCCAGACGCTGATGAGGTTTCCTTGAGTTGGAGTTCCCTCATCCTACAGTAAGGATGTGGGATTTAAAAATTTTAAGAAGACTTTTTGAAGACTCTGGGGTCTGAGAGGACGATTACCCAAAACTGAACGAAAAGTGTGATATTATTTTATGACACTTTTAGACCTATTTCTTAAAGTCTTGATGAATATCCATCAGGGAAGGGGTTAACGGAAAATAGGAGAGAAACTTCCAGCAGACTGTCGTCGTCGATATTTCACAAGGACGCTTCAAAACGGCGGGTCGTTCTCGTTGTCCTCGTCGTTGCGCGATATCTTCTTGCGTGGAAAAGTTTTCTCCTGGTGCGATTGCACCTATTATCTCGAGATCCACGTCACGATAAAAACATGGATTTGTAGAATATCGCAACGCAAACTGGCGCGTAGCGCTTCCTCGTTCGTTGGACGTCGAACTTTCTACTTTTTTCTACTGTATGGTGCTTAACGCGTTGACCGCCACGTCAAATTCACATGTTTTGCTAGAGATGTCTCGAAAGGACCTACAAAATTGTCCATTGACGATGTCCGTTCAATCTGTACAATTTTAAACATTCGAGGCACTCTCGATGACCACCATTTGTCATAGGTAAAACGATGATAGAGCGTTGACATTGCTGGTGATTCTAGTTGACCAGCTATGAGATTTAAAATTCATTGGGTAACGATGTTCAGTCAATTTTTACAATTATGAACATTGAGCCACTCTTGATGACCACTTGTCATGGACAAAACGATCATAGAACGTTTATCATTCTAGTGATCCACGATTAGCTATGTTATACAAAATTGTAGACTGACGATGTTCGTTCAATTTGTACAATCTTAAACATTCCAGGCATTCACTGATGATCATCATTCGTTAAAATCAACACAATCCACAATCATCCCATGGATCATCGTTAAATATCATCTCGTAAATCGATAGCTACGTGCTGTCAGTCCCGTTACGTTAAAAAATCGCTGATCCCTCATTGGACGATTTTGAGGGACGAATAAAAACAATTCGACTCGACGTCTAGCTTCTTTGCCACCTATCGCGACGAAGGAACGAGAAGGTCAGCGAACTGCCGACAATAATAAAAGTCGATGTTGCTAAATATGTCTTTGGCAGAGTTACGAACGCTCTTTCGTCTCTGGCGACCCACGCCTATACGATGACTCATTTTCAGCAGGCGTTATCGTCATCTCGCCATCGACAAAGACGCCACTTTTTCGTGCTAGTGAAAAAATCTTTCCCTGCCCGCCGACGTGGACCGTCTCTTAATAACCCACCGTCGATCCGGACTACGTTCAGACTTCACGGCTAAAAATGTTAATAAGAGGCGGATAGGAGGTTCGTTAGCCTCGAGATTTCTTTCGCGATTACCAGCACCCGTAACTTTAATACCATTCCCCTTATTTCTCGTTTCAGCGTTAATCGCGATGCAAAAGCAATCTGTTCGTTACACGCGGCTAGTGACGAACGTATCGCCGTGTGTATCTAAACGATGTTTAGGAAAACCGCTTAGATTACGCGTAGCACTCGCTTTGTCTTTGCCGTGAAAAATGAAAAAATCGAGGAATATTTAAAGTGGTAGACGTACTTTCGATTTAATTTCCTAAAAAATCTACTTTTTCGTTTCTGGTATTTCACGTTTGGCGTCGATATCGCTGCTATCGCGACTGTCTCCGCCGTTATTGTACGTAACACGATCTATTAGGTTGAAATTTACTGTATTGTATTGTACAAATATAATAAATAATAATATTATTTATAATTATTATAGTTAATAATAATTTGTCCACAAATCTTCTACAAATTTCATCCTTGTCAACCTGATAGTTGGACGTTTTTCAAATATTCCAAAAAAAAACAGACGACAAATTTCTTTCGTTAAATTACATTAGATTGTCGATTATATTAGATTATTCGGAAAGTAATTTCGTTTTGACTTGATAAGTCGAAAATCGTTATAACTATTACCGAAAGACTATAAAAAAATAGTCTTTCATTTTCACAAAAAAAAAAGGAAAACGAAATTACTTTCCGAACAACCTAATATGTCCGATACTTCCGATACTTATATCGATTATTTCCGTACTTCTACCGATTCTTGCCAGTTCTAACCGCTTCTCGCGACGATCGGTATCAACTGCCTCGTTTTCGTCGTTCCCGGGTAAAACTGTAAAGCCAAAGGACGATCCAATCGCGTAACCACGCGTAAATTACCACGGAAGGCGAACCGTTAGCGCGCGAGACGTTGGATAAGACGGAGAATCGATCTATGGGACGGACGCGTGGGCTCGCGCCGTTCTAACGCGTCGAATTAATTCGTCTCCAGCAGCTGGGAGCCACGAGTACTCGTACGAGTCGTTCGTCCTCGGCCTGACCGCGATGGTTCCTGTTTTCGATAAATCGTCTCGCGGTCTCGATCGGCTTTTACGTAGGTGGACGTTCGAATCGCAAGGATTCCGTTCGACCCTCGTCTCGATCGTCGATACGAGCGAAGCGCCACGAGAAGGATGAGACTCGTCGCCGTTCTTGGCGTCGAAATTATGCGTCTAATTGCATTCGAAAATGAAAAGAAAAAGAGAAATAATTATAAAAAAAACTCTCGATCGTCGATTTATCGATGTTTGGACGTCGATGATTATTGCATAAATATATCTAAAGGTGAAATTATGAGTTTAATATTTAACAATTTTATAACGATAACAATAACAATAACAAGTTTAAGTGTTTAAAAATGAAAAAAAGACAAATAATTATAAAAAAAAACTCTCGATCGTCGACTTATCGATGTTTGAACGTCGATGATGATTGCATAATTGCATCTAAAAATGAAATTATATGTATAATGCATTCAAAAAAGAAAAGTAGTAGTTAGGTACGTAACGAACTCTTGATCGTCGATTTATCGATGTTTGGACGTCAAGCTCCGTTAATCCCGCAAACAATTATTGTTTACGAGTATCAATATTTCATTAATATTAATCAGTCCACCGCATAAACCAAAATATTTCGAAATAACCTGTGTAAGTTCAAAATTACACCATTGACTCGAAATAAAAATATATTACGAAACTATCAGCTTTAATTTTGTACGAACAAATACGACATTACTTTCTGACTACTTGTAACGTTATAACGGCAGCGATAAACGTTAAAGAAAAATGCCAAAGGAGAAAAGAAAAAGGGAAAAATCTTTCAGTGTTTTTTTTTTTTTAAAAAAAGCGCACCGTCGCTCGCCCAGTTTCGACACCGACGATACGCTCGAATTATTCGCGATATCTCGTACGTCTCCTACGACGTCGACGTCATCACTGGGACGTCGATGACGACACTGGATGGCCTGTGGTAATCGCGACGTTCTTCTCATCGAAGTGCCGATTACGTTCGAAGGCGCATTCAGGAGCGCTGCTTCGACGATTAGCCGCGAAAGCGCGATAATTATCCGTATCTCGATCGCTGCTTGTAATCACTGACCTGGGAAATGCGAAGGCACGTTTTGTTACGCAGCAACGAATATAATATTAACGATAAAGGTGCGAGAAGGCGAAAAGAAAGGCACGCTGATCCAGTTCCAGGACGGCGAGTTTATGCAACGATACGAACGCGTAAAGGAGAGCGCCCGATTCGAAACTCGGCCGCGCGATTACTCCTTCGATGAGTGTACGAGTTCGATCGCCATCGGCAAGCAATTTCCTCCCCCAATTTCTAACGATGGCGCGCGCCTTTTATTTCGTACGACTCCGAGAGACACGAATGATCGCCGAGTCGACGAAAGGATCTACGAGAATTTATCTAAAGATGAAAAGAAGAAGAAAAATGAGTGTAAAAACTCTGGATCGTCGATTTATCGATGTTTGGACGTCGATGATGATTGCACAATTGCATCTAAAAATGAAATTATATGTCAAAATGCATTCAAAAATGAAAAGTAGAAATTAAGTACGTAACAAACTCTTGATCGTCGATTTATCGATGTTTGGACGTCGATGATTATTGCATAAATG
>JAITYT010000330.1:3843193-3861825 GCA_025433975.1 Liostenogaster flavolineata
ATTTATGTCTTATTGCGTAGTCGAAAAAATATCGAGCCTTTAAAGTCAAAATATACCAAGAGAACGGCTTGATATTTTTTTGACTATCGAATAAATCCAATATTCAAGTCAACATTTTTAGCAAAATGTCAAAACGATGATATCGTCATAGTCGTCGTTTTTAGAAAAGTCTCGGAGGAACGAAATAACGTCGAGACTTTTAACAAAATTAGAGAGATTAAATGATGAACGATCCCTTATAGAAACGAACGAATATTTGGTGGATGCGACGCGCATCTCACAGCTGTGTCGTTGCATCGAAATCGCCGTTCACCGATCACTGACCACTCAAACGGAGCGGATGACGCTCCCAACGCACGTGGGTCGGTCGCGCTTATCGCTCGACACGCGTGCACACAAGCGCACGCGTCACGTGCACGTGCATTAGCCCTCGTGAACACGAAAAACGTAAAGACGCGTAAAACGAAGCGGTCGATTTACCGTGAAATCCACGAGATCCTTCTACGAATCGTGTCATCGTTGAAATAAAAAAGAAAAAAGAAGGACAGAAACTTTTAGGTTGTTCGGAAAGTAATTTCGTTTTTTTCTAACAGTTTTTCATAAAAACAACATAAAACAAATCTAAAAAAAACAATGTTTTTTCATAAAAACAATGAAATTACTACACACACACACACACACCCACACTTCGACCGATCTCGGATAAAATGCATTTAAGATTCGAAAAAGAAAGGCAACGAAATTCAACGACGAACGATAGAAAGTCGATTGAAGGGATGAAAATTTGATTTAGAAAAAAACCACGAAATTTTATCCAGTCCGCAGTTCGATCGATCCTTCGACCCTGCGACTCGCTTTGATTATGACGCAGTTCAAAGTTTCCAGTTGCGGATGGCTGGAAAGATTTTTTTTTTTTGACAAGGATATCGAAAAAAAGATATTACCCAGCTGGAGGGTCAACGGCTCAAGCGAAAGGGTCGTAGGTACCTTTGACACTTTGACGTACTTGCGAAACGGTGTTTTTTTTCTTCTTGTCACATATTTCGTGATTCGTTCTTCTTTTGTCTTCTTTTATTTCATCACGACGACGACGACGACGACGATTTTGACGAAGGGAAGAACAAAGAAACAGAAAAATGCGAACGAAAGGTACAAGAAATAAATAGATAAAAATACGAATAAGCTAAAACATCGCGCGCGTATCGTGACACCGTGTTTAGGACATTCTGAGTGTGGTTCCTGGATGAAGTTGCCGTGAAAACTGAACCGAGCCGCTTAGCTAAAGAGAAAGGCAGTCTCAGAAGCGTGGCCTCTCTCATTGGCAGTTGATAGGCGCCGTCCTTTCGTGGACGAACGTCCTTCCATCGACATCGCGTAGAAGCGAGTCTCGAGATCGTCGTCGTGCATTTCCGTGGTTCGATCGACGAATTTTAAGCAACTTCGTACGATTCGAGAAAGATAAGGGGATAAAGGAAATGGAATTTTCCAAAAAAGAAGAAAAAAATGCTCTTACATTTTTTCGCGAGCATGATTTTTCTGAGAAAGACGATGATACGGCCCTGACACTACGTTCGAAATAGAAGAAAGTCAGGCGCTAAAGCGTAGCTCGATGATTGGTCAGCTGGAAGAGAAAGTCAGCAGTCGAGACGATCGTTTCTGCTTGATGGGCTTCTCTCCTTGAATCTCGCGATCTTCCAGTACACTAGCGACATCTCGCGTGGCGCACGATTTGAAAAAGAAAAGGGAATTTTTCAGGCAAGAAGTAAGAAAGAAAGGAAGAGGGAATTTTCTTTAAAAGAAAAGAAAAATACTCTTGTATTTTTTGTGAGTATGATCTCTGAAAAAAAAACGATGATACGGCCCTGATATTACGTTCGAAATAGAAGAAAGTCAGGCGCTAAAGCGTAGTTCGATGATTGGTCAGCTGGAAGAGAAAGTTAGCAGTTGAGACGATCGTCTCTGCTTCGATGAACACATCCTACTTTTTTGTATTAATAGTCGTGAATTTCGCGATCTTCCAGTACACCAGCGACATCTCGCGAGGTAACGCAACGTCTCTCACTGAAATAAGAACTTACTTTCACGAGTAATAATTATTTATATTAAAATACTTCATTATCGGAGCTGGAGACTAAACAAATCGCGAATGAAGTTCGTGATACGACAATATCTGTAAGAAACGAAACAAGATTATAGCTGCACTAACGCATCGCGCCAAAGTTAAGGAAACGTTTTCACGATAGATGGCACTACGTATTTAAATTCGAAGAACGCGTTTGAATTTGAATTTAAAATATAGCGGTCTTTTCGAGACAAGCGATGTTAAGATCGATTTTGATATCAGGATCTAAATAAAGGATTACTTTGTCGTACTGAAAGTTGTTTTCTTCCAATCGAATCGAATTCAATTTAGGAGTAACAAAATCTGTCGAACGATATTATCGTTAAAAAATCGAAGTAATTCGCCATAAATCTAGCGTTTTCGAATCACTAAAAAAATCTCTAGCAGCGATAACTAAGCCACGGTACGATCGCAGATTGCCCCAGCAATTTTTATTAATTTATTGCGCAGCAATTTTTCCCAATTCTGATAAAATCAAATCGAACAAATTTTTGGTACGACCTTGTACAAGTTTTAACGGCGAATTAGTTCCAGATTTGAAGCTACTAAGTAGTAATCGTCTGCCCCGAATTACCATCGTGTATCAAGAGAATCTTCTATCGCTGACACGACCAATCTGAAACATTTGTACCGCGTCTAAGGTAAAAACAATTTGGTTCATTGCTTCCACAAAAGCGTCTCATAGGTTCAACTGAGTTTGCAGATCGTTCCCAAATCGATGATTCTTCTCAAACGATTTTAACTACTCAAACGAGGAGAACTCGTCGTTTCGCGATATCGTGGGACGACCCTAATCGCTAAGCCAAAGGAATTCGCGTCGAAGCAGTGAATTACGTTACGGTGTATCTCGTCGTTCCTGGTACTCCCAGCGCGTGGAGCAACGCGAATTAGCAGCGTTTTAGAGATTACACGGTCAATGAAACGAAGTATCCTAAATTATCCGTTCGGCGTGATCCGGTTGCCAAGGTAGGGAGTTCGCCGTTCTCCTTCCTCGGTCAGTATCGTTCGCGGCAGTCCGCTGCATTGCCAACCGAGAGGAGACCGAGGCCAACCGCGATCTCGGTACCGTCCACCAACCGCGATCCGTTCGTCCCTGCCGTTATCGTTTTAGAATTATTTTTCGAGTTCGCACGCGGCGGGAGTTCACGTGTTCACCGCGCGGTACTCGCGAAGGAACCTTTCGAAAGCGAAGCCAGGCCGAAGTATGGCCGGCACGTGGATTCTTTACCCGGTACTGGCGATCTGTCGTGAGTATAAGACGCATTGGCGAAGCTATCGCAGGACAACCGCGTTAAAATACGCACTGTGCGATCTAACATTGGCAAAGACACCGCGAGGCAACCGCGTTAACCCATTAGTTGTCACGATCCCCGTTTGGGGATTTTGGAATTTTATTAGGTTGTTTGGAAATTAATTTTGTTTTCTTTTAATGAAAATGAAAGACGATGGCGTTTCAAATGATCATGAACGGTCAAATTCGGCCGTTTTCGAATTCAAAAAAACGAAATTACTTTCCGAACAACCTAATACATAATACATACACCACTCGGCACCAAAAGTGTGCATATTTATAACTCATTAGGCCAAAAATTGCAAAAAAGTTTACAGTTAATGGGTTAATACGCACTGTGCGATCTAATCTTTGGCCCGTCTTCCTGCGCAGATCTCCTTCCATCGTTGGACTCTACCAGCGCCTTACCAACCTTGGGTTACGTCGTAAGGATCGTTCCTTTCCTCGCGATCCTCGTTCGTCGATCATTCGCGCTCGAAATCCAACCACTCGAATTCTCTTTGCTCGCTATGGCTAGATCGATACGATTCGATGATATTTACGAGTCGACGATTTTTCTTCGGGAATTTTTTTTCGATTGCTCGAGAAATGCGCGATGTCGATAACAAATCGGAAGTACTTGGGCAAAGAGAGGAGGTAGATTTCGAGCGCGAACGAGCCGAACGAGCGTCGGAGCAAGCAGAAAATATCCGATCGAAGAAATCCGCCATTCGTGTTAACAGGATCGCAATCGTCTGGAGACCTACGAGGACCTGCCGGATCGATCGAACGATCTCGATCTTTTCAGCAACCTGACCTTTCGTTTCTCCTGCAAGAACAGATCGATCGGTCTCTACGCCGATGTCGATTACGACTGCAGGATCTTTCACGTATGCGACGAACACGGCACCGGTTTCCCGGTCATCTGCCCCAACGACGCCTTCTTCGATCAGAGGCAGCGCATCTGCACCGACGAGGAGAAGAACGACTGCGAACGCGCTTACGATTGGTAGTTCTTTTTTTTCGCGAATATTCGAGCGCGACTGTCGAGAACGTTGAGAAATTTTATCGCTTTTATTTTTTAGGTACCACGTCAACGAGCTGCCGTATTCGAACGAGGCTGTCGAGCAAAAGAAGATGCGACCCTTCGAAGAGGAGGAGATACCTACGGTCATGCCTCTAGTGACGCCTTGAAAAGATCGGATAAATTGTGCGTTTAGAATGCGAAGGATTCACGAGGCACGAAGGCAAGAAACTTGGGCGGTTGTCTTTTGTTATTAAAAAATCGTCGCCATTGATCGGAATAAATACGAAGTTTTCGAAAGATAATTGAACTTTCCGTCTTTTGATCGCGATTTTAGCGAGATCGGCAAGCGATTCGACGATATTTCACGTTGGTTTTCATGTTTCGATTAATCGTGTAAAAGGACGAAATTTAAATTTTGTAACTCTCGAAAGTCATTTTTTCCAAATCATCAAGCCATTCGACAATTTTCGTGTTACCGAAATGCACGGAAAGGTAAAATTTGAATTTTTCATTTTTCGGAAGTCGTTTTATCCAAATTACCAAGCGATTCGACAATTTTCGTGTTATCACGATGCGCAAAAAAATGAAATTTAAATTCTTCATTTTTCTAGAATTATTTTATCCAAATCATTAAAACATTCGACAATTTTCGCGTTAGCGCGATGCACGAAAAGTTGAAATTTCAATCGATCTTATTACTAGTTCATACTTATGTCGTTTCACCTAAAATGTATCCTCGGTCGAAGGTATTCGTGATTAGAAACGCCAGACGACGCTTTGCGACGCGCTATCTTATCCCATCGAGAGTCTCGGGGTCCCACTCGCATCCAGATGTGCCGCCGGCAGGCTGCGCACTCCGCGTACGACTGCAGAAAATCAAAGGCAAAAAGGAACGACCTGGCTGAAGCAGGAGGGAGAAGGGGGAGAAAGGGGAGAGCTCAACGAACTAAGAATACTGTCGAAGCTTATCTTAACCCTGACCCTTTGGTGTCGGCTCCTCTAAGTCCTTGGGATTCGCACCGTCCGTATCTCTCATGGAATTATCAATGATAAACGACGATCGGACTGGTCTTGGTCGCGTTTCGTCGCGAACTACAAAATTCTAGCGCGATGGCGTCGTGACATCGATTCGAAAAAAATCTTTTAAAAGATCGAAAGTAAATCACGATCGGAGGACAGTCAAGGGGACGATTGCTTTATTGAGAGAAAGGCTAAAAAAAAGAAAAGAAAAATTCTTCACAGTCTTATTCTCTATACAGATAACGACCACGTAGATTCGCATTATGAACATTTCATTCGCGGTATCGTAGCAAGCGTTATCCATTCGATTATGTACTAGTTACGAACATCATAAAACGAGTATACGAGAAAACATTGTGTCACCCTCCACCGTGATATCCCACGAAAAAAAAAAGACAGAAAAGAAGAATAAATACGTTACTTACGCAATGGCGAGTCGTGTTAACGCGTCGATTCCTAAAAATACCCATGAAACGTACGTAGAACTACCCAAGACCTCTAACTAAATACTACTGTACTCTACTTTGTCGTTCCGTTCTCCGGAGGGGCCTCGAGGTGCCTCGTCGCCCTTTTTGAACGATCGTCCCTTTAAAGATACGTTCCAACGATCTCTCAGTGCCCCGCTAGAAAAAAAGGAAGCACCCATCGAACGAACGAGTTCTCGTCTCTCCAACGTTCGTCGATCTACGCGTTTCTCCGTCCTCGGAAGAACTCGTGGCACTCGCGATACTGGGTGTCTCGTTTTTCTAGAAGAGTTCGAATTTACTCGCGATAGGAGAGAAGTTAAAGCTAACCCGGGTGACGCCTATCTCGTGACGTTCAGCCTCTCGGTTGCGTCCAACATCAACGACCGACGAATCTATTCGAAGAGCGCACGCGCGCGCGCTGGCCTCTTCACCTCTATCCGTAATAAGACCCATGATAGCCGCCACCAGCCGGCCAGGTCACTCCCGGGCCAACCTTGTCGTTGTCGTAGACGTACTTGATCTGGGGCTCGTTGTTGGTAGTGCCGAACAAAGCTTGCCGGATCATCGTGAACATGGCGGAGCCTAGCGCCATGTTGCTCAACATTCCCGCCATGGAGGCGGCTGCGCGCGCATGCGCCAGCGCCATCTGGACGACGAAAGACACCACGAAACCGACACCAGGCAGCATGTTCATCATATTCCCTTTCATACTTCGGCCCAATTCCAGCATCGAGTTGGTCATCTTCTTCGAGAGGATGCGTTCGTATAGACTCGGCAAGTGCAACGTTATTTCGGCGCGTTTGTCTTTCCCGAGCGCCGCGTCCTCTCTTATGTTATTTACGTCGTCGGATTCCTCGTCGTTTTCGTCGTCCGCCTTTTTCGTCTCGTTCGTCGCTTCTCCCTCTTCCTCCTCCTCCTCCTCCTCCTCCTCTTCCTCCTTCGTCTTCTTTCTCTTCAGGTCGTTCGATAGAGCCTCGTCCGAGTAACGATCCGAATAGTCGTTCAGGAACGACTTGAACATGGCCTTCGTGCTAACTTGCCTGTTGTCTGGCTCCGTCCGATCGTCGGGTTCCTTCCGAAGGTCGTACGTCAGCGCGACCTTTCTCGAAATAGATTTCCTCGTTTGCGACTCGTGCACGACGCGGTCAGGGACTTCCTTCGAAGTCTCCTTCTTCGATGAGAATCCCCAACGAGCGACGTCGAACGTCTTCAGTTTGTCGACCAAACGGCGATTCAAGCGAGTACCGAAGAGCACTTCGAAGGCGTTGTACGCGTCACCTAAATTTAGATAGTGCTTGCCGCTAGCATCGTTGTTCTTGGTGGCGTTCGCCCTGAGCTTGTCGAGGAACATCGCGATGATTTTGTCGTCGTTCGTCGAACGTTTCTCGTCGACGTCGTCATCGTCGTTGTCGCCATCTTTGTCCCGTAGAAACTGGATATCAGAGTCGTGATCGTATCGCATGCTTCGTTCTCGCTTTTCCTTGTCTTTCTTAGCCTTGTCGGGTTCGGGCCTCTGATCCAACACCTCTTCCATGATGTCACTGATGATCGTTAGAATGCTGGGGAGATTTTTATTGTCCTTGATCTTGGAACCCCTACCCTCGCGGAAACCGGTTAAACTAATGCCTACCTCGCCATTGCCGTAACCTTTAATCCTTAAGAAACCCAAATTCGTCTGGAACTTGTCCTCGATCAATTTCTTGTAAGATTCTAGCAACAAGTTTTCGATAGATTCTTTTCTAGCGAGCAACTCCTTCTCGAACTCCGCAGTGGACATGCCGAAGAATTGTTCGACCTCGGTGTCGACCGATCTACCTAACAAACCGATATTCGGAAAGCCAAAGGATGGTAAATTGCTCGAGATCAAGGGCCAGACAAAGATACCCATGCACCGGATAAAGCTGAGACTTCTGATACACTTCAGTATGCGCCTCATATAATTCCGATTGGAATTTACAACGTTGAGATCCTCGATTACTTTTAACGTTTCGAATTGATCAGCCGTTAAGGAGTTCTTATCGGTAGCGTTCAGCGTGTCTACGAAGTACTTCTTCGAAGTGTCCGGTTCGCGTTTGTCCTCGGATTTCGAAACATTAACGAGCAGCTGGAGAAACTCGGTCTCGGTAATATTTGGAAATCCGGGCGATATTGCCTTGAAGGCAGCGCTGTCTTCGTCCAAAGTAATGTCGGGATAAGAATTTAACGCGTCCACGACGTTTCTTCTCTTTCTGATCTTTTTATCCGGCGAATCTTCTACCTCTGCCATTTCGAATGCGGTTCTTCTGTCCCTGTCGTTCGACGAATTGATCTTCTCCTTCGAAATGTCGATGATAGTTCCCGACGGCTGGCCGATGTATGCTGGAATTAGGCCCTCGTCAACTGAAAATTAAGAGAACGTTAGAAACTGATGGTCCGAACGATGTCGATCGAAACAATACTAATTTTACGGCTAAAATAGATTCACCTACTGACGGTGTATTCGTAGGTAATGCCACTCCTTTAGTTTGGACGCCTTGCGACAGATCCGAAGCTTGGGATTTTCTGGTTTTATCAACGAGTGTCTCCCTATCCGCCTCCTTCGCAAGAATCGATCCAGTCGGTAGCGATCCAGGTGACTGATCGTTTCTACGAAACTGGAGGATTCCACCGGATAGCTGAGATAATCCATCGGATGGCTTAGGTAACCCACCGGCTAGAGAAGGCCGTACATCGGATGGCTTAGGTAGCTGAGGAATCCCTGGAGGTAACTGTGGAACTCCAGGAATCGTAGGAATTTTACTTGTAAGATCATCAACTTGAGGAAGGCCAGAGATATAGTTCTTTAAGCTTGGTATGTTTTCCAAGGGTATCCCTAACTGTTTCAAGAGTGGTAAAGTGATGTTTAAAATGCATTTAATGAATTTATTCGTGCTTTTACATTCCGCCATATTCGCGATATATGTAGGTCTCATCGAATCTGGTAATTCACTCCCCACGTCTCTGATAAGCTTCGCTTCGTATTCATACAGAAGATCAGGTATTCTAGAGTTAGATAACTGTGGAACTACAGGAAGCTCATGCTCAGGAATTTGAATCGTAAAATCAGTAATATAGTCCTTTAAGCCTGGTATGCTTTCCAAGGGTATCCCTAACTGTTTTAATAGTGGCAAAGTGATGTTTCGAAAGCAATTTCTTAATATATTTGTGCTTTTACAATTCGTTATATTCGCGATATACGTAGGTCTCACCGAATCTGGTAATTTACTCTCCACCGCTTTGATAATCTGCAATTCCTGTTCACTCAGAAGATTAGAAATCGAAATATCAGCCGTATCAAAATTTGATCTCTTAAGACGCAGTTTCTCGTGTCTCATGATTACTTCTTTAAAAATTCTATCTACTTCCTCTTGAATATCTTGCTTCGAGATGCTATCGGCAGAAGTTTCCTCCGGATATTGCCTCGCGTAAAGATTCGGATCTATCGATGATTGTAACTTTATTCTAGGTAGATTGATCAAACTGCCGAAATTAGGGTAGTTAGGCAACCTCGGGTAAAATCGTGATACGATCGGCCAAGCAACGTCCCTGGTGCAATCCAAAAATCGAATATTCTCGACGCATTCGGTCATCCTATTCAAAAATGGCGTGCGTTCCAACTCCGGCAGAAGGCTAATCGTAACTAGCATTATGCTACTTTGTTGTTCGGTGAATCGCTTCCGTAACTCTTGTCTCTTTATCGGCGGATCGATTTTAGGTAGATCAGGCGTCGATAATTGCACGGCTCTCAGAATATTTAAGATCACCGCTTCGGGATGCTCGCTGAAGATCGGATAAAATCTCGTATCGGTTATGGTGACCGTCGCGTCTCCGTGTTGTCCAGTTTTAACGTTCGTCTCCGACAAGCGCGAAGTATCAGCATTGGAGTCGATTTCCGTTAGATTCTGATCCGAGGCAGGGGACGTTTGATTATTCGTATCCTGTTTGATCGGGAAAATACCAAAATTAGGAAAATTTGGAATGCCTGGTAAATATTGCGATAGCAAGGGCCAGATAATCTTTCTCGTACAATTCAAGAAAGTATCGTTGCGAAGGCAAACGGCCATGCGGTCTATAAATTCAGGTCGAATGGAGCTAGGAATCAAACTCTCCGCGATTCTTAAAATATTTTCTTGCTGTGAATTTAGAACATCGAGAACCTGTTGCGTCCTTGGATAACAAGGTACCGGCTGATTGACGATATTCGACGAGGATAGTTGAACCAATCTTAAGATATTGAGAATCAGAGTTTCCGGGTGCTCCGTAAATATTGGTACGAATCTTGTCCCGGTTACACTGATCACCGGTACGCTGCTTTCTTGTATCGATGCTTTTGGCGCAGAATCTTTCTTCGAAGAAGTTCCAGAGATCAACTCGTCGTCCGAAATGTCTGCATTTGCGGAAGATCCTCCTCCTTGATGCGATTGCGCCGAATCGTCCGAACTCAACTTATTTCCCGATACATTTTGCGATTGCATCGTTTCCTTCGATTGTTCCTCCAGTTTCGATACTGGGAACTCTGGTAAATTCGACACGTACAACTTAATCGTGGGCCAAATGACATATCGAGTGCAATTAAGGAAGTCATTTTTATCTCTAAGACACGAAAAGACCTGCGTAACTAGAGCGGCACGCGCGGCAAGAGGAACCACACTTTCGGCCAACTTCAAGATGCCGATTTGGCTATCGGTCATGGTCGCGTAAACGATCAGTTTCCCACTGATGTCCTGCGACGGAGATTCCGACGTGGATTTCGTGGAACTTCGAACTCGATTAAGAATCTCTACTATTTTCGTTTCCAAATTGGCGCGATCCTTCGAATTATCCTGACCCTGGTACAGAAGAACTAGTCCCGGATCCGTGGAGATAGGCTGCTCCGAAGCATCACCGCCGATTCCCGCCGGTATGAATCCCGGAAAATCGGGAAAGCCAGGCAACGACGGCAAATAATCAAATATGTTCGATATTTCCGGAAGCTGCAGTTCCGGTACGAAGCTAGCCATGTCCGAGAAATCCGGTAGACCGGAAACGAATTGCCTGATCGTGGGCCAGGTCGAATACTTGAAGCAGGTGAAATAATCGAACTCTTGTATACATCTGACGGTCTTTTCGATGAATTCTAACCTATAAGGTACGGGAAGTAATTGCTCGGCCATTAGAATCGTGGTCAATTGATCGCGAGGGATCAGAGCAACGTTGAAGTTCGCGTTGTCACCGAGGAAGGACGGGAACGTGTTAACAGGATGTTCCCTCGTTATGTCCCCTAGGATATGAACGAGTATGGTTTCCGGTTTGGACGCTATTCGTCTGGCGTAATCAGCATCGATAACTTCTGGCAATTCACCGACGTTATCGGAATAGCTTGGAAACGGAAGGATCGGATATTCCGGAATCAAAGTGGGGTACCAGTCCTGATAGTCCGGGAAGGACGGCAATAGAGGATAATATTGCTTCATCATGGGCCAAGCAAAGTATCTCAGACAACTGATGTACTCGAATCTACGTATGCAGGAGAACATTTTGTTGGAATATTCGCGACGCCTGTTAGCGGGTAGGAGTTTCTCACCCATCTGTAGAATATCGAGCTGTCCGGGGGTGAGGAGTTTGCGAAAAGTTTCATTGCTGGAGTCGATAAAGTAAGGCAATAGGTCGACCACGCGATGCGATCGAAGAGCATCCTTCAGGATGTTGGACACGACGATCTCGGGCGTCAGAAATTTCCGCTGCTGATCGGCCGACTCGGATTTGGGGAGTTTCAACGTGCCGCTCTGAAACAAGTTGGCTAGATTGATCTCGATCGGTAAATTGTTGCTGATGGTCTCCCGAATCGAAAGTAGATAGTAGTTGGACAATATTGGCGCCACGAAAATCCTAATGCAATTAAGAGCGTTGAGACCTCTGATGCACTCCTGGATACTCTCGATGAACGATCGTCGTTGCATTACCTGGACCAGTTGCTCGGCGCATCTGACGATATCCAGCTGCGTTTTCGTTAAATTACTTGTCCCCAATATGCTCGCATAGGACTCGTTGGACACGGCCAACTGTTTCGTCGACACGATCCTTCTCAACGTTTCCAACAACTGGATCTCCGATAATTTTGGAACGTCCTGCAATATTTCGTTCGCCTCCTCCCTTAGGTACTGAAGCAACGACGTACTGTTACGAATCTGATCCTGCAGCAACGCCGCCTGCTCCTTCCACCTCTGAAGACGATTCTGACTCCACGTTCCCATCGGAATGGACGAAGGCAATCTTTCGTTATCTTGAACCTCCAGGATCTCCACCAGCGACCTTCCTCGCGGACTCTGATAGCTTCCACGAAGAACCTCCTCCCCGCTCTCCTCGTCGACGCTAACATCGTCCTCGTCGTCGATCACGACCGACTTTCTACTACCCAATAGCTTAATCTCGTCTAATTTCTCGGTAGCCTCGGTGCCGTCGGCTGCCGAATCGAGGACATCGTCTCGTATCGATATCAACTTCCTTATTTGACCGTCCACGATCGACTTCTGCGCCACGTCCGGCAATTTTCCATCTTCGGCGTTCAAATACACGGTAGAACTTTTAATCGTTGACTTACCTTCTTTCACAACTCCCTCCTTCTCTTCGCTAGCTTGTAAGTACCTATTCTCTCGAATCGCCGATGACTCGTCGTCGATCACCTCTTCGCGCCCATCCTCCGCCATCTCCATCTTGCCATCGGCCTCTTTCACCACCCCCGAATTCTCCCTCTCCCGCGACTGGTCCGATGACTTCTCAGTTGCATCCTCGATGTTCTTCACCTCGGGCTTTTTCTCTAGAAGTCTCACCTCTTCCGCCATCTTCTCTTCCTCGCTATCATTCTCCTCCTCGTCATCGTCATCCTCGATGTTATCCTCGCTCTCGCTGGCCCCGTCACTGTCCTCCTCCGACTGCCGCGCGATCGCAGTCTTCCGCTCTTGGCCGACCTCGACTTTAGGAACCCCGACTTTCTCGGCGTCAGGAGCCACCACCAACTCCGCGTCATCCGCCTCCACCTCGACGTCGAACCTCCGAATACCCTCGTCCTTCTCGTTCTCCTCCAGCGATCTACCCTTTTTCCCTTCGTTGACACCCGCCTCGACACCATCGCCAACACCACTATCAACACCAGCGTTATCGTTGGCACCAGTGACACTACCGATCAACGCGACGTCGTTTCGTCTCCTCTTCTTCGCCACGCTGACCTCGTCCTGACCAGCGACCTTGCCGACCTTGACTTTATCCTCGCCACTGACGATCGGCTTCACCTGGAGGTCCTGCCTGTTAGCCTCCAGGTCTGCCTTCGGTTCCTTGGTCGTGGCAAGCGCGTCATCGATCAGAGGCGTGTTTGGGATGTTTTCGACGGTCAGTTTGGCTTCGTTGCTGGTCGAGTTAGGACTAAGGACGCTACGCGCCTCGACGTCTCGCGGAAAGGTGATCTGCAGCAGCAGCAAGAAAACGAAAGACGATCGCAAGGCCAAGGACGAGCACGATCGGTACCCGATGCTCGAGCCCGGCCGAGGACCTTCGGAGTTGAGTGCTCTCATGGTCGCGGTCGAGAGGCGAATGTCTCCTCGGTTCGATCCTCCGCGGAGGCCAGTCCATGGTGGTGGTCAGCCATTGCCACCGACGGTGTGTCGGCGTCGTTGTCGTCGTCGTTATTATCATGGTGGTGATATCACCGACGTGCACGCGCATCGGCCTACCTGTGAGCCGGAGAACGTCGGAACGACCAGCTCATCGGCGCTCCTTGCTTCAGGGTAGGCTGGTATTTCCATTTTTGCGATTGCCTCTTGCCAAGGTGCTTCTTTCCCTCGGACGAGGAGCCAAGGAGGAAATCGGGTTTGCGATCTAACGGACGCTCGCTCGATGCGATCTCGAGTAAGCGTAACGCCGTAGATAAGACTGCAGTATTTCTTTTCGGTTGGTCGCTCCATCGCCTTCCTCTTTTTTCGTCAAGACGCTTATTTCGTAAGCCCCTTCTTTTTTCATGCGCGTCCTTGACAACCTTGTCGTTAGCTCCTTCGAGTACAGGTCGATCGGAAAAAAGCGCAGTCGGAGAATTCCGAATTCGAAAGTCGTTTACATTCGTGTCCTTGACGAAGGAACCAGGCAAGAGATACTTTGTTTCTTTGATATTCCAAAGATCACGATTTTAGATGAAATTTGACCCGGTTTTATGTCGTAAACGAGTTTCTGTCCACGAACGTCGACAGTTAATTTTTTTTCGATTCCAGCGATGCAAGGATTCGATGATCCAGTTGAAAAAGGAAATGTGCAAAGTCCAAGTAGACGTCGAACTTTAAGATAATACCAATCGCAATGTACTCCTTCCCTCTGATTAATTTGATTAAGAAATGAGTCTAAGAGATGTTATTTTATGACACTTTTCGTTCAGTATTGGGTAGTTTCGTGCAAAACGTACCGATACGATGGATTAAAAGTTTGGGACGAAGGGTAAAAAACGGGTAACAGGACGAGATGTCTCGGTCGCGTCAGAATTTAGTAGGGTACCTAGGACGACATATCACGTCCACGTCAACTCGTGAATCGATTAAGATGGAAGTCAAAATGCAACTACAAAATTACAATAAGCTAGCCCCAGTTACGTTCGTTGGTATCGCGACGTCGTAGGACTTATTCTTCTAATTGTCACGCGGAATAACCGTCAGAAAAAGATTCACGAATCAATAAACCGACAAACGATCCTTCGTTAGCTCTTTGGTATTCCACGGAAGACGATTTTAGTTGATTTATCCGGTTTTAAATCGTAAACAGGTTTGTATCCACGAACGCCGGTAATTAAATTTTTCGATTCGAACGATGCGACCACCGTCCAACGCGTCGTCTTCGCGTGATCAATAATTCGACGATTCAGTTCAGAAAAAGGAAATCTGCTATTCCAAGTAGACGATGAACATTAAGATACTACCAATCGCAATGAACCCCTTCCCTCGTGGAATTTGATCAGGAAATCGGTCTAAAAGATGTCGCGTTATCTTATGACACTTTTCATCCGTTCAGTTGTGGGTAGTCTCGGGCAGAACGTATCGATACGATGGATTAAAAATTTGAGACGAAGGGAACAAAAACGGGCAACAGCACGAGATATCTCGGTCTCATCAGAATTTGCTAGGGTAGCAAGGACGACATATCACCTCCGCGTCAACGAATTGATTAAGATGAAAGTGAAAATGGAACTGTAAAATTACAATAAGCTAGCCCCAATCGCGTTCGATGGTATCGCGACGTCAGAAGTCTTCCTAATCGTCTCGCGGAATAACTGTTAGGAGAAGATCCTCGAAAAGGACTAAAGAAGCAAACGATACTTCGTTAGCACGGACCAAGAATCGATTCCACGTTTTAGCTTCGTACAGACGAATGAAGTATTCCTCTGCTATTCGTATCTCGAGTTCGTTCTCTCTTTTTCGAGCGAAATGGTGGCACGCGAGAGGGAGAGAGAGAGAGAGAGAGAGAGAAGCACGCCACGAAAGGGATGTCGTTCGTTACGCGGAGTTTACGCGTAACCGTGTAGGTCCAGTTTTACTGTTTCTTCGTAAGAGAACTCGCTCGTTGGTCGCTTGGAAGTAACGAGCCAATCAGCCTTGAAGCAGTGGTGCTCGGAGAAGCACTTCGCAAGAAATCGACGTGCACCAGAAGAAGAGGCGTGACGTAAGCGTAAAACGCACCAAAGTCGTCGCGATAATTTCGATGATCGTTACGGTCCTTTCTTTTTTGCGTCCTGTTAACCCGCTTCCTTCTTTTTCCTTTCGTAAGCTCGTCGGAGGAAAAAATGGAGTTGGTTAAAGAGGGAAAAAGGAAGGATCGAACCGGTCGATGATAGCGCGAGGAATGCGAGTTTTATGAGAATGAGAGACGAGGTGGGGAGAAGGGGAATGAAAGAAAGAGAGAGAGAGAGAGAGAGACGAAGAGACTCGCGAAGTTGCGTCGAATAAAGTTTCTAGACCGGGTTTCAGCTTCATGTTTAATACAGCCTCCGCTCCGCCGATAAGGGGGTGAATTTTTAGTCCTTGGAGAAATCGAGACTCCCAAGGGAAGCGAGAAACCAAGACGAAGATCAAGACCAATACCAGCGTCGGCATCAAGGCCAAGACCAACACCAAAGCCAAGAGCAGCGTCGACACCAAGGCCACGTTCAAGACCAACACCAAGACCAAAACCAACACCAACATCAACATTAACATGAACATCGAGACCGAGGCTAAGACCAAGACCAAGACCAAGACCAAGAAGACGATGGCTGTTGCGAGGCACGAGGGGCAGGACAGCAATGCATTTTTGCGGCGAACTTCTTTTCCAAGATGGCCGACAGGAGCTTCGTTCCATCTTCGTTCCTCCTATCGCCACACCGTACTGGATTTACTGCGCAAAGACGCTGCAGTAAACCTGTATCGCCTGTCTGTCTGTCTTTCTTTCTTTCTTTCTTTCCTTCTTTCTTATTCCTTCCTTCCTTTCGATACTTCTTTTCTGAATCTCCGGACTGTCTGTTCATCCAATGGCGGCCTCACGACGCTTTCAAGTCAATTCAACGCTAGTACGTTGAATAAATACCCTGATAAGGTAACGAGATTTTTTCTTCCTCTTCGATCGTCTTCTTCGACTTTCCCTGATCGCGTTGTCCTGACTAGAATCTTCGACGGTTATCGGATTGTTATATCGTCCCATTGCACGAAGCTTGCAGAAATATCGCGATATCTTAATTAAATTCGTCGCAAGGCGGAAAGAAAGGTCGCGGTAATTTCAATAAAACGCTTCACAATTTGTTATTATCAAAGAGACTATTCCAAAGGCCGCAAAACTCGAGGGATCGGCTCTTCCTATCGAAGTCACGACATTAGGAGTCGATGCTAACCGAAGATAAGAAGTGGGACGCGATTGGCGACGCAACGAAAAAGCAAAAAATAAAAAAGAAAGTCTTTGGAGATGAAGGAGGACGACCACTCGGACGCTTAGACGAACGTCTCTTAGGCAACGTCTCGATCAATTTCCCATGCCCAACGAAGCAAGTCCTACTTCGATACGACGTTCGACGCGCTACCTAACCACTTACCTACCTCCGGCATTCTCGTTCTATTAAGGAGGTCGTCTTGGACCGATCGACGCAAAGTTTACTTGCGACGACTCATCCTCTGGATCGGTAACCGAGATACGAGGATCCAACGATCAAATCGCTCTATCGAGGCTCCGAGATGCATCAGGAGCGCTGGATCGAGGTGACCGCTGCGAGCGGGCACTCGGCGTCGGACAGTGACCGTGACAGTGACGTAGAAAGTGGGGCAAAGCTCCACCAGTTACGAGCTCGAAACCATTCCGGGGTGAATGTGGTAGCGTCGTACGTACGTGTGCATGCATTGGACGTTTGTGGGTGTCTGTGTTTGCCTACGCGTAGCGTTGGGTGTTTGTGCGCGTGTTTGACTACAATGTGAACGTACAGGTATTTCGTGATCGTTCTTGATCCTAGAATCGTAAAGATTCGTTTATGACGTTGCACCAATAGGGGAAAAAACTGTCATCGACCCTGTCTGGGATTGTTGGGCATGTTGAAAACATCTTGACGTGTAATTCTTCGTTTGATCTCGCTTTTATTGTTACTGTTATCGATAACTGATCAAAAGAATGGTTCAGTACGAAGAAAAGGCGAGAAGAAAACCAGGAACTTCTTCTTGATCGACGACCGTTTACAAGTGGCATGATTGCGACGTTTGCGGTGGATTACTGTTACACGCTTGTCAACGTTAAAATGGCGGCATTTTTATTCTTGTTAACGACGCTACTGCACATAACGATCTCGAAGTCCGTGGACGAGCATGCGTAGGCAGGCACGTGTACCATGACAAATATGGCACACTTGTGCGTAATGAACGACTAGGTTAGGAACGAGTACGCGCTAAAGATCGTAGAAGTGGAAAGTCCGAAAGAGAAGTCAAAAATTATGGACGGTATCGTTCGATCGACTGTCGTATTGATCGATCAACGATTGTTAACACCAACTTCTAACAATGTCCAGTAATTCCGATCGTGTCGAGTCTCGTGAAAGCCCCATTTCCTAAAAAGGAATGCAATTGAAACGAAGAATACTTTCATTAATTGGTTTCCTGGCTATGTGTCATAGGAAATTGTACCTAAACAAAGTCGATACCATACACAGGACAAACGTAACGAAGCGACGGATAAGGAAAGGAGGTCGATATCATTCAAACGACTGCCGGGTTGATCGATCGATAGTCGTAAACACTAACTTCTAACAATGCCCGATAAAGACTTTGAGAAAATCGCTTGTAATCGTTCAGTGGCGCACGTTGCTTATCTACCATAAAGTCAGAATCTCAAAAACGCCCTATTTCCTAAAAAGGAATGTAAACAAAACGAAGAAAACTTTCACTTGAAAAAACAATTGGCTTCCAACCCACGTGTCATAGGACAAATGTAATAAAATGGCAGATTAGAATTATAGTCGATATTCAACCGACTCCATCAGTTTAACAGTCGATCACCAGTCGTAAACACCAACTTCTAACAATGCCCAGCAATTCCAATTTAATTAAAGAAATTCTCTTCCTACGACTTTGAGAATATCGCGTCTAATCGTTCAGTGGCACACGTTGCTTGTCTACCACAAAGTCAGAACCTCAAAAAATACCTCATTTTCCAAGAAGAATGCAAACAAAACGAAGAAAACTTTCATTA
>JAITYT010000330.1:3883100-3896449 GCA_025433975.1 Liostenogaster flavolineata
GTACTGGCTCGAACGTAATCGATGGGTTCGAAATTATGCCACGAACGACCTGATTTTCCTCGAATTAGCTTTTATCAGTCTGATCTTTAATCGCAACGCGACATCCTTACATTCGTACGTACGATCGTAAAATTTGACATTATGCATTTCTAACGAGATTCGATATTCGTTTCGAACGAATGTAATGGATCAAAAAAACGAGTGGAGTTGGTTCCACCGTAGAAATTAACGGTAAAGTGATTAGAGCGATTACGTGAACGAAATAAATTAACTAACGCGCGTTGTGAACGTCGATGAGTAAAGTTTGATTAAAGTGGAGTATCGGCGCGATCGACTAAGCTACGTGAGCGAACTAATAAAAAAACTAAAAGAATTAATTTATTAATTAGAAATTAATTTAATCCTTTACCCGCCGCAATTCAAAAATACAAAAAAAATTAAATTAACCGTACAACGATAGTCACACTAATCAACTTTGAATTCGAAATTTGAAAATGTCCCAAAAATGGGGCATTGGTGGATAATGGGTTAAGAAGAAGACGAGAAAGTTTCGGTGTCTTAACGGCAAAAAAAACCGATCGATTTCTGAAATAAAAAATTGGAAAAGAAACTTTAGAATCCCGACGATAAAAAAAACCGGTCGATTCCCGCGAAAAATCGAATCGAATTCAACGTCGAATCGAAAGAATGTCGCCTCCTCGTCTATTTTATTTCCTCTCTTTCCAATTTACGCTCTGTATTGACAAGATGCGAGAACGTACCTACGGTAAAAGTCTCGCCTCGGCAAAATTGCCAATCTCCGTGCCAGTAACCCCAGTTGCAAAGTGCATCCTACAGCGACAACGACGACGAGAAGAGCCCCATAACCGAGGAATAAATCTCCAAATGATAATCGATACGTTAGAAAGCTTCGAGTTTAATCGTTCGCGCGCGAGAGGCTCCGCGAACGGCTGGACGTCGGTTGGACTCGGTTTCGGTCCGTCAGGGCGATCATCGACGCGACTGTAACGACTCAAAGGAGAACCGTGACGTATTCGTTTCGGAAGCGCGTAGGTGGCTTCACGCTCTTAAGAAGCGGAACATTCGCCGTTCTCATGCAAATCGAAGGCAGGTCGTTCGAAGCGTCCCTGCCACGATGCCACGAGCACGAAGACTTCTTCTTCTTTTTCTCCTTGGCCAGTCGTAACATCGATTCATTACGTCGTTTGGCGCAATTTTTAGTCTCCGTCTTGAGAGCGCACATTTCGCTTCCGTAAAGAGCAAGAAAAAAAAAATTTTTTTAAAATAAAAAAATGGGGGAAAAAATAAATCGCACGAACTCGAGTCTTACAGTCAGTTTTCATAGCTCACAAAGAACTTCGAGTACGAAATTAAAAACGAGCTCATATTTGTATTTTACAGTCAGTTTTCATAGCTCACAAAGAACTTCGAGTACGAAATTAAAGACAAGCTCATACTCGTGTCTTATAGTCAGCTTGCGTAGCTCGAAGAAAATTTCTAATATGAAATTAAAGCGACTCAAAATTAAAGACAAGCTCATACTCGTGTCTTACAGTCAATTCTGATAACTCAAAAAGAACTTCGAATACTAAATTAAAAACGAGCTCATATTCGTGTCTTATAGTCAGTTTTCCTAGCTCAAAAAGAACTTCGAGTACGAGATTAAAGACAAGCTCATATTTCTGTCTTATAGTCAGTTCTCATAGCTCAAAAAGAACTTCGGGTACGAAATTAAAAATGAGCTCATATTCGTATTTTACAGTCAGTTTTCATAGCTCACAAAGAACTTTGAGTACGAAATTAAAGACAAGCTCATACTCGTGTCTTACAGTCAGTTCCTTCGATGAGAATTCGACGCGGCATTTTGCTCTTTTCGTTAAATTCGTCGGAACGAGATCGAAAGTCGATCCTATTCGCAAAATATCGCTCGATGGCGCTTCGATCCAATAGGACGATACACCGAAAGGAAATTAGGTTGTATTTATTAGCACTGCAGCTCAAGCAGCATTTTCTCGGAAACTCGGGCGCCAGGTTGCAACGCGCAACGATTGATATTCAACGCGCGCGTTGGTACGGTTTAGACGACACAAAAAAACAGCAAATCGGACGATTCGAACGATAGCAGCATCGAAACTCATTGGCGACTCGTTTCACGGTGTCGTGATTATCCCGGAAGTGAAAAAATCGATCTTGATCGTTCCGGAAGAAACTCGAAGTCAGACAAGGCTTGGGTTGGCAAGCAAAGCAAGTTAGCCTTAGTAAGTATTTTAACAGTGAGATTTTCGCGGTATTCATCGGTTAAAAAGCTGTCGGATGAATTTTATATGCAAAATTAAGTTAATTCGGTTTGATAAAATCACGAATGAAAGCGATTACTGTATCGACTATCGCTGTCAATCATCACTGAGATTCTCGATACTCTTTTTCGCGGTAACAAAAAATCTCGATGTCCTCGAAACTCCATTTGAAATATCATCGATGTTGTTGCATCTACGTTACTTTTTTTATCGTAAAAAAATTGAAAAAGAAAGCTTTAACGAATGACCAGTCTCCAATTGATGAACGAACGAATAGATGAATGAACGGACAGTCGATTTGTATATTATATTATGTAAATAAAAGCCACGTAAAAGATCTCGACCTTGAGACCGACGCGTGCGTAATGGAAATAAATAAAAAAAAAATCAGAGGAATTAGCAATGGCCTTCGATTTCCAAAACCCAACGCGAAATCCTGGAGAAGACGACACGAATACCGATGCAAATATCTCTCACCCTTGCTGTTTGATTTTCGACGAAGACATGCGACACGCGTGTGCTCCGGTGCAATTGCGATTCAGACGGAGTTTGGCGAGGAACACCTCGAAATGTGGGATAATTGCGTGTATCCGATAGAAACTTACGCGCTCTTCTTACCGTAACGACACATCGTAACTTCGATCGATTATTTGTACGAGTACGTTTCATTTGTATACGCCGAGCCGCAAGAATGTGCGATCTAGAAGCGACGATCGCGTTAATGTGGACCGGAAAGGTAGGCGTATACTTCATCCGCGCGAACGCGTAATTACCTGTCTTATAGTCAGCTCTCATAGCTCAGAGAAAACTTCGAATACGGTATCAAAGACGAGCTCATACTCGTTTCTCGCAATTAGTTTGCACAGCTCGAAGAAAATTTCTAATGTGAAATTAAAGCGACGCGAAGTTAAAGACAAGCTCATACTCGTCTCTTACAGTCAGTTCTCGTAGCTCAAAAAGAACTTCGAGTAGGAAATTTAAAACGAGCTCATATTCGTGTCTTATAGTCAGTTTTTATAGCTCAAAAAGAACTTCGAGTACGAGGTTAAAGACAAGCTCATATTCTTGTTTTACAGTCAGTTTTCGTAGCTCAAAAAGAACTTTGAGTACGAAATTAAATCGATCCAAAATCGAGGACAAGCGCATAATCGATCCGCGTGAATAGTCACGCAATTGCGAGTGTCATAGTCAGTTCGCATATCTCAAACAAAACGTCGAATACGACATTAAGCCGATTCGAGATCGAATCGTAACGATACAAAGGCGACGAAACGTATCTATGCCACTTACCACCCGCTCAAACACGATGGAAAATGGTAAGAGCGTCTAAACCGACGCGAATGGCGACGCGCGTGTCCGCCAGGATGTTTAATTCGCGTACGTTATCTAACTCTTCACGGCCTGGATTAGAATCCTCGCTTCGATCGCGATTAGGCGGCCTTGAATAAATTAGTCCCGCGAATTGAAAGTACACGACGCGAAATCCCGCCTGACCAATCGCTCGGATAAGTAGGTGAACCATCGATTTCATCCGACCGCTAAATACGTATCTACAATAACCAAAAATCCTAACGACGCGTTTCGAGAGAGACGAAATTTTTCCCGGTTCCGAGGATAAAATTCTTCATAAAATACGTTTAATCGATCACGCGCGAAGATCGACGAATAAATCAATGGCGGATGGCAATCAACTTCTTCCGACCCAGATTTCTCTAACAATGATAACGATTGATCCAATTGCTCGTAAATCTAAATCAGAAGGCATACCACCGTAAAGTCATCGCTCGCGCGATGGCCGGCCCATCGGTACGAAGGACGGATTTCGAGGCCTGGAAAAACCGTGCGAACTCGGAGTCCGACGAGACTTCCAAGCGAATCCTCCAGTTCGAGAAGGGGTTGGAACCGACGTGGCGGCGACATTGGCGCGGATCTCCGAGCTCTCCTAGCCGAGAAAGAGTCAGAGGCGAGCCGTGACTGAAATTTCACGATTAGGAAGGGAGACGAGGAGCCAAGGAGAAACGGCGGGAGGAAGGAAAGAGTTAGACGATCAGGAAGCGTCCAGGCGCCTTTCCCGGCCACCCGGGTGGCCCTGGCGGGGTACCAGGAAGCCGGGGAAGGGGAAGGGGCGATCCCAGAAACGCGGTGGCACCGTGGCGGCGGATTGGACCCCGGACAGGGAAGGAAGGGGCCATGACTCTCATATATGCTTGTCCACGCACGTTCAGTAAGCACTTCGTGCCCGTGACACGCGGTTCAAGGATATAAAAAGCGAGCAAGCGGTGGTCCGCGCGGCAACAGGAAGGATAAGTTAGCGACTGGGGCTGCGATTCCAAGGCGAGAGGACGACAAAGAAGACCCAGAGACCGCGTTGAAGTCGATCGGGGCCGGTGGGTGCGAGGAAATAGCCTGACCAATAAGGAAGCCTTCGAGGAAGTACTTCGAATCAGTGATCTTCTAGTGGAATAGGAGAGACAACCAAAGATGAAGCGAGTCGCGTCGATCTTTTGTTTATTGGGATTCGTCCTTTCGATCAGTTGCGTTCTGGCTCAACAACAACAGCAACAACAACAACAGCAGGATGTTGGAAGTTTGCTGGAGTGCGTTCTCGAGGAGAACGTGGCTGGCTGCCTGAGAAGGCGGCTAGCACGAGACATAGATCGCATGGAGCTGGAGGTGTCGTCCGGGAAGAGGAGCGAGCCACCCATGAGCGAGGTCATCGAGCAGGCTGGTAACTTCGTCGCTGAGGTTATAAGCGACGTGCAAGAGGAATTTACGGGCGCGGAGGAGGAGGAGGAGAACGACGAGGAGAAGGAGCAACAGGATCGTGCGGGAGATAGCCGCGGACTGGGTAAGAGAGACGGAACGATGGGAACCGCTCCGTGAATCTTGGTCAATGGACGAACCATTCGTGCGTCTCTTTCGCCTCGAAGGCACTCGCTCGAGTAAACGCATGTACCACGCGAAGATTCGCTCGGCTGACGTTTATCCGTGTCCTCTATCTTCTTTCCCTTCCCGCGACTTTTAATCGGCTTTCATAGCGAGGGCTTTCGATCTGTCGTCGATATTATTCGTTTAAATTTGATTTAGGGGAATGGCGAGTTCGGTGCGTCGATTTATCATTTTTGCTCAATTTATTTAGTTTATTTTGTTTATTTCATTTCTCGATCTCGATAGAGAGACAGAAATATTCGCGATTTTCTTCGATCTTTCTTCTTCCTTTCATTCGATCGTACTTCGTTTCGTCTCGATACGGTAAAATTGTCCGTTATGAGTCGACTGTCCCAAATTCGAAGATGAGAATACAGCAGACTCTCGTATAACGCGTAGATTCGGCTCGTCTCTCCGTGGCTTCTTCCTTCTCCCCTCCCCCAATTTTCCATCGGGTTTTATAGCGAGTGCTTTCGATCTTTCGTCGATATCGTTCGTTCGAGTTTGATTTAGAGCAATGGCCAGTTCGGTGCGTCAATTTATTTATTTAATTTTTTAAATTAATTTATTTCGTTTTATTTATTTCATTTCTCGATCTTGATGGAGAGACAGGACAAAATATTTGTGAGTTTCTTCGATTTTTCTTCTTCCTTTTATTCGATCGTACTTTCTTTCGTCTCACAAATTCGAAGATAAAAATCAGTACACTCTAGAACGGTAGACTCTCGTGTCACGCGGTTAATGCGCACCGTGTCGCAAGGAATCGTTCCGCAAGGGAATTATTATCCCGTAAAACGCGCATAAATTTTGCCTTCTACGCTTCACCGAACAGGACAGTATTCTCAACATGGTTAATGTACGCGTTGATTCTTAAATCAGATAATTGACGTGTTTTATTATTTGGCGCTTTCCACGAAGAAACGCGAAAATAGAAGTCCTCGTATCTTCGTCGCGTTATACGAGATTCTACAGTACACTTGCAATTTCTTCTCGCCTTCCACTCGAAGGATAGAAGAACCAAAGTATGGATTCGCCAACGAGATACACTACAAAAATTAATCTTCAATTTTTCAACGATTCGTACACTTTCAATTTCTTCTCGCCTTCCACTCGAACCAAATACAATATTTGCGATCCGTGGACAAAAAACGCTAAAAAAAATAATCTTCAATTTTAATCTTCGATTAATCTTCAAAGCTGACGAACGAGCATCTAGCATCTTTTTTATTATTTTTATTTTTTTATAAAAAAACGTCCTTTGTTTTTTTTGCTTTTATGAAAACCTGTCGGGGGAAAAACCAAATTACTTTCCGAACGATCTAATAGTTCGCGAACGCGCGACAGCTTCGGAGCCATTTCGATCGTCGTTGGAATTCACGATAAAGTCGTTCGGTGCCCGTACGGCATGGCGCACGCCGCGAAGAATGATAATATCAAACGCGATCGTCGACTTTCTTTCTTGCCCGCGTCTTCCACGGTCTCTCTCGGTCCTCTTCCTTCCCCGGCGCTTCCTCGTCTTCTTCTCCTCGTCGTTGACATTAAAAAAGAAAAAAGTCGGTTAAACTCTCGTGGACGACCTTACGAGCGCGTCCGCCTCGTATTGCCGGGCCTAAGCGTAGGATTTAAATTCGTCCAAAGTGGCGTCGTGAGTTCCAGCTTGTTTCTTTTCCGTTATCGCACGCTCGGCAACCTCTTTTCTGTTGTCTCGCGTTGCCGCGTATTTTCCGCCAGTCTTTCCGCCAGACGAGATGGGAAATTAGTCGCGGTCGATGGACGAGGGAGGAAGGAAGAAGGACAGTCGTCGACGATGCGCCGATAAACGGATACGAATTTCGCCTAGCGATCGTTCGGGGATTAACGATCGTGCGACGACAAGACGATGAAGAGAGGGTAGAAATATTCGATGTAAAATCGATTTTAATTAATTAATTAATTAATTAAATTAATTTTAATATAATAATTTTAAGTAGTATAATTAAATAAGTTTTAATTAAAATTTTAAAGACGCGTTCTCTTTTGAAAGATATATTTGCTTTTAAAAGTGCGAATTAAAATTCATCTTTTTTTCCTTTTTTTGTACTTTTTTGAATCTTTCGATCGATTATATTTCTTTTACTTTCGTTCGTTCTCTTTTTCTTGTCGTATTTCTGGCAATTTCGCGATTCGTTGCATTGATGGAAGTCGCGGAAGTAAAAAGAGGAAAGAACGTAACGTTTTTTTGACTTAAATCGACATTTTATTTGTCCTAATTCCGCAGAAGGAACAAGAGGTGTTGCAGAACGTAAAAGTTTCTCTGTTTAATCTTCCTCCTTTTATCTTTCGAATTTTGAACGAAAGTTCACGACTTTGAACTCAAAACGAGACGTTTCTAACGGGAAACGTTAGTTCTTGTATTAAATATTTTCTCTAATCATAAAAACGGAACAAGAGACGCAAAAGACGATCGACTCTTCTTCGATCTCCACTTTTCGATTCTTTAATCGCTGTCCACTCGGCCCATAAAATTGTAAAAAAATTCACACTCGCTAGCGAATCTTAAGATAAACATCATAGAATCCTTCCAACCGTCCTCGTGAATGAAATCCCGTGAATGAGCGACCGCCGAGTGATTTCGTCTTCGCGTAAGCAAGGAAGTGTACTCGCACCGCGTCGAGGCGAGCAGGTTTCCTCCGAGCTGTTGGTGTCGTCTTTGACGTTGGGTGAACGAACTCCGGTGGGTTTGTCGCGTGAGAGAAGTGTTTAAGGCGGTGCTTCGTCAGAGTCAAAATTAACGAGTGCGATCAAACGTGGATGGAAGTCCACGTCCCAAGACGTCGACGAGATCGAATCCTTCGAGTCTCGGATCACGCGATCGCGATCGTTCGGCGTGTCTAGTCGACATCGTCGTCCAGCTTTAACTCGAGCGGAGACAACTTTGTCGCTCGATATCGACCAAGTTACGACGACATTACGACGCTGTCCCATTTCCTTCGTTTCTTCGTTTCTTCTGTTCTTTGTTTCTTTATTTTTTCCATTCTTCGTTATTCATTTCTTCTATTCTTCGTTTCTTCGTCTTTTCTTTTTTCTTCTTTTTTATTCGATATAAAAACCTACGCTCCACGTAGGACGAGATTTAAAATTCGTTGAAGTCGCACGAAGTTGGAGAAAAGCGCGTGACTCACGCGAGAAATTGAAGGCAATGCGAGCGAAGGTTTCTGGGTCGATTCGTGCGGGACATCTTCGTCGCGACGATACCCAAGGTCACGGCGACAATCCACCGACCAACGAATTAAATCCGAATGCCAACGCGAGATCGAGAAATCACTCGCCTAGTTGCTGCATGTTATAACAGTTGCAGCGAGAAATAGCTCGGTCAATGACGAAGACGCGTGCGAACGAACCTTTTAGCAAATAGGATGTATTCTACCATCGGAGAAGAGTTTGCGACACGACCGTTTGTCGTGGAAAGCTTTGCAAACCCGCGCATCTGTTTGAACACGTCGATTGACTTAACCTTGAATCCCCACGCAACGTGACGATAGTTGTGCAACGTGGGCATCTACCACTCGATTCGAGGGACAACGGAGACCCCATTGTCCGAGTTTCACCGTGATTCGAATCATCTACTCCCCATATTGGTATTGCAGTCGATATCGATATCGGCCACTCGATTCAGCAAAGTCGTCGAATGACAGTGCGGGCATCCCACTTCCGTTGGGAAAGCAGTCGTAGGCGTAGGCGATCTTCAAAATCTAGATCGCTGCGATGAACAGACAGCTGCGCAAACTCGACAATGCGAAATAATCGAGAACGTGGAAAAGCTTCTAGAGTATTAACTTATCTCTTACGCGCTCCCATGTTTAACTACGCGTCTGGAAGAAATATCGAGAGGTTGAAGGAGTCTAACATCCTTTCGTAGATTCGATTTTCTTCTACGATTCTCCAAGAGAAGACTGCCAATCCGACCTAGGGGATTTCTCTAACCAAACGTTAAAGGAATCCAATTAAGATCTATCCACGAAAGAGAGTAACGCAGTAACGAGTCCTTTTCGTCTTTTCAGAGGAGGCCCGAAGGAAGAAGTTCGGCAAGAAGAAGAAGAAGCACCTACAGAAGCTCATCAACCTGGCGATGCTGTTGAAAGCGAAATTGAGCCTCATCCTGCAGCTGATCTCGACGCACATCCAGGTTAAGTTCTTCATTATAGCCGTTATAGGGCTGATACTGAATGCCGCGAGATTCTGGATCGACGTGAAGAAAAACCATCAACCGTCCAAGGTGATCTATTACGAACACGCCCAACATCAGCATCATTACGATCACGAGGACGAACATCATCCCGGAGGCTACTGGGGAAGATCCTCCAATGATCCGTCCCAGGATCTTGCTTACAACGCTTACGCGCCCCAAAAGTGATTTGGTCTATTGAAAAAAGCAAGAAGAAGAAGATGATGATGATGATGATGATAGTGAAGATGAGGAGTAAGAAGATGGAAACACGGAAGGAGACCTTTTAGGGGGAAGTTACATCGATCGTGAAAACATTAATGGCGAACAATGCGAGTTCGCGATCGGTTCCGTCTACCATTGTCATCGAATTTACGATCGCTCTTACCGCTTGATCAAAGGTCGACCATGTCGAGCCTGATCGACTAGGTCGTATTTAGCAACCATCGATCGCGTTCTTTCGAAGCGAGGCTAAAAACACGATTCTCGAGTATGTCCAATGGACAATAGCATTAATTAACACGGGTAAGGGTCATGCAGAACCGTTCTGCGTATTTAATTTAATAAGGTTGTATACGTTGATTATTTATTTATTTAATTTATCGCGCGTCGATACTCGCGACCGTTAAACTCGCGAATTCTGCGTCAACTTAGCAGGAGTAACAGCCGTGATCTTTGTCATCTTTGCGTCGTCTATTACTCACACGACCGAGATCGAGATGAATATCGGATGAATACCAAAGTTGTCTCTATGCGTACCTGCTCGTTCACCAACATTCGTCTCGATTCACTAATTTTAAGATTCCGTTTCTCCTTTTAACGGGAACCACATCGACGAAGTTACACACGATTGTTAAGCCGTCGCTGTAATACCATTTGTACCATTGATTTATGTTCTTTGTAACTCCGATGTTGTAAAAAATCTCACGAAGGATCACGAAACATTAGTAAAGAGTTTTGCAAAAGTCTTACTGTCGTGTGAGAAAGTGCAATGCACGAAATTATCACTGCCTGTTTCTATGTCTGTTTCTCACATCCGATACAGATTCCATCGATATCCCTAGCCGTCCATCACTAACTAACGATCTGCTGAACGTAATCGTGTTAACAGATCGTTAGCATTGTTAACATTCATTCTCTGGACATGGTTCGCCTTAAAAGACAGCAGGTACCGTACTTATCGACCGAGGAAGAAGGAACAGGCGTTAGGAGCGCCACCAAGAGGAGAAACGATGCGATCATCGGTGCGCGCCTTTTTCGAATCGCTTTTTTGTCGCATCCGCCATTGATCCATTCTTAAATCTTTGTATTCCTCGTCATCGCGACAAAGCAGATGCGTTTGGAATCGCTGAAGAGCCGCTCGCCGATACTTTCAGGCTGTTCACCCTGTTGCTATGCGATCTATCGATAAAACTCCAAAGTTTATGCAACTATGGACTCCACGACTTTTTAGATTTTAGATATTAGAATCGCAGTGTTGAAATAAGCACGATATTTGTGCAACGATCTTCAGAAAATATTACCGTAGCATCTGTTGATGTATTTTTGATTTTCTTCAAAGAAAGAAATCGCGAAAGTTCGAACGATCTGATGCTAGAGAGATGCAAATTATTAAATTCATCCTATGTGTGTATGATTATATAAGTAACAATATTTAAATTAAGTAAGAGCAATTTATATATTTAAAAATATATAATACGAAGAAAACGATATTAATCGATATTATCGTCGAGATTAATTAAAACAAATGGCATAAATGACAAATTGCGATCAGTATGCTTGTCATAAGTTATATCGAGGGGATCGGAAGACGGTTAAAAGATTTTTCTCGCGAATTAAGGACAATTCTTCCGTTTACACGTTGTACATAATTCCAACGCATGTACGGCGATGCTTACAATGTCGTATGTACTTACGATTCGGATCACACGACATCTGACAAAAAGGACCGGTGATTTATAATTACGTTGACCGTGTGTCCCGAATCTTTCCGGACGGACTCGACTTTAAGCATTCCGTCCTTCGAGTGCACGCGCCTCATCTTTCAGGTAACCTTTCATCGGAGAACCATCAAAATACGTAGAATTTTAACGCATGTAGACGATTGCACAGAAATGGAGGAGAACAAAATTAAAAAAATAATAAAAATACCCTCAAAAAGAGAAGTTAAATTAAACACTATCGACAAAAATTCGAGCATCGCGTTAATTAACACCGAAACTATCGACGTCAGGTCGGATGACAGTTCTTAAACCTTTCTTAGAAATTCGAACATGGAACTGCTTTTTCTTTCGACTTTTATGATGTAAATGGAAAAAGAAAATAAATTCGTTCCGTCGATTCGTGCGAAACGTTTCATCCGTTACTTAATTCAATACCAAATACGAAAAGTCGGTAGGTTTAGTGTTAAAGTTTGGCTATGCTCGCAGCGCATTAAAATTACGCGATAAAAATAGTCACGGACTCGATAAGTCACTGATACTGTCTGCGAGGAAGTAAATTTTGAAGTTGGAAATAAATTAATTCCTTCCTTTTTTTTAATTACGAAAAATTGTTCATTTCGTGAAAACTATTAATTAGGTCGTTCGGAAAGTCATTTTATCTTTTCTCGACAGTTTTTCGTTAAAAAAAAAACAAAGTATTTTCATTTAAAAAAAAACGAAATAACTCCGAAATGACGACCAAATACATTCTGGATTCAGTCTATTCGAGTCAAGCAAAATTTTACGAAATGTCGAACGATTTTCGTTTACGACTCTTGTAAGATTTTACAGCGCTTTTTATTTGTGTGTGTGACTTAACGCGTGTCCACGTGTTCAGGACAACGAACCTCGACTCCGTTGCTATAAATATGAGTATATGTATATGTATAAATACGTATCCGCGCGCGAACGCTACTCAATCATTGATATCCTGATTGCGATAATCCTTTTTCGTTCGCATTCTCATGGTCAATGACCAGGAGCACCAGCGGCGTTGACGGAGCACGCGGCGGCCCAACAGTTTCGCAATCGCGAGTCCCACGAAGAAAACTGTTAAGTATTCACATCCCGAAGAGATGGCGGTTGTGATGTGTCCTTAACCGAAGATTAAGGCTCGGCCGACCTGCCCTCGAATTTTCGACGGCCGAATTCGGTTCGCATCTTATTCGTTGCAGCGGTTTTCAGGGTTCTGCCTTTGGAGAGAAGCCAAACGTTTTGGCTGTATGGTATTCGATGGCGTGCGTGAAATGTCGTCGCGAGAGGCGTTTCTTTGAAAAATTCGTCGAAATCGTCGTGGGAAACTATCAAAATGTCAATATTTTATAGTCCAACATGGAAAAACCCACATATACATATACGCGATGTAAATACGAATGTGTGTATATTTATCGTTATATCGAGGAGACCGAGAAAGAACCGTCGAATATTCTTGTCAAATTAAAAGAAACAATTTTACGATTTATTTCCATTTTGAGCCAACGACGTAATCACGCTCATTCTCACACAACTTGCACTCATTTTGCACAATTTCGTCGTACAAACGATTAAAATTGAACAAATGACGTTATGCCTGAATACGACACGTGTGTGAAACGCTGTCATGAAAGACGTTCGATTGAAAATAAATTACGAAGTGCTTTAATTTCCTCGAAATTATCGAAGAAAAATATTAAGAAAAAGCTTTTTACAATCCTATATCGAAGATACGCATACTCGCATATTTATCGTTAAATTAGGGGGGATCGAAAAGCAATGTCGTATTTCCTCGTCAAATTGAAACGAATAATTTTATAATATATTTTCATTTTATGTCAATGATGTAATTATTATATAATCAATGATCTTTTAATCAATATCTAGTACAATTTCGACGTAACGGCTGATTAGCATTGAACAAATGTTGATTTGCGCAGATAAGTTACTTTATTTTTTTTTTTT
>JAITYT010000330.1:3975152-3986605 GCA_025433975.1 Liostenogaster flavolineata
GACAAAGCACGAGTCGAACTTCAAAACATGTTTACAAATTAATAACCGGTTACATAAGTTACGCGTCTACCACTGATGAAAACTATTCTCTAATATCTCTCATTTCTTCAACAAAAAAAAACCAGCAATCGCGATAAGAATTCAAACGGTCTTCTCCAAACCTCGACGAAACACGAATAAAATCGAAATGCCTCTCTTTACGTTCGAACACAATAGCCACGAAAAAAAAAGCGACTTGCGGATAATTATAACGACGACCTAGACCCTAAATCATCCGCAAAACCTCAAGCTACGGAGACCTGCCCTTCTTCGATTAACGTCTCCTCTCGTCGACTCGACGCGTCATTGGCCGCGCGCAGTCGCGCGCAACTTTTCCCTTCAACTTCGTTGGCAATTTACTCGATAATACGACATTTAGAGAGGCGATATCAACAACGACGACGACGAGTTAGCAGCAGGTATTCGAACGACAGGCACGAGGAAATGAAAGCCTGCCGCGCCGTACCGTGCTCTGCTTTTGAAGGCTATCGAGTTTTGTAACCACGCCTTGGCGCATTGTCGACGGCAAGCGGCCGCGGCAAAATCGACAAGGGAAAAGAAAAAAGGGGGAAAAAAGGCAGTCGACCGCGTCATCGCGACGTAAGAAGCCGATCGAACGGTAAAAACCTTCGAAAAATTCTTGCGATGCCGTTTCGGGAACCGATCGTCCGTTTCGAGGTCTTTGCCCTTCCCCTCCTTTCCCCCTCCCCTTGTATTACGAGGCATTGTTCCTCTTCCTTCGTTTTTCGTTCGATCGACGACGAGGAGCGCAATTTCTTCTTTCGTCTCTCCTCGTTCGTAGCAACGACGAACTTCGATAATTATCAAACTTTCACTCTCGCTCGCGTACGATTTTGCAGAAAATTCTTGCTTTGTTTGCAATCGCTTCCTCGTCCGATCCAACGAATACGCGGCCTTTTTTCTCTTCTTTCTCTTTTTCTTTTCGTCTTGTTGTTATTAAAGCATCGAACGCTAATTTCAACTCGTCACTTCGTGCCAAGTAATATTTATTTTTCGAAGTCTCGTGAGTACGAAATGTCGAATTACTCGACGAAAGAGGGAGAAAAACTGACGCTGAAATTTTCCAAACTTCTATTTATACATCTTACTTATACATAAATAGAAAAACACGGCGTTTCGAATCGCGCGACCTAATAGATTGTTTTGACACATTAAGGACCGCTCGCGAGTTTTCTCGTGCTGCACGCCTCGTCTGTCACGGATGGATCACGAAATAACCCGTGTTTTCCACGCGCTATCGTCAGATGTCGCTTTGCGTATTGTTTCACGCAATATCATATTTTAAAAAAGTACTAAAATCTTCGGTGAAATTTATTTTTAAATAAAATGTTATAATAATTATTATAAGACAAGTCTTTTGGTAATACCTAAAGTGCATCCTATTTTACAATTTCTGAAAGTTTCACAAAAATTTCTTCACAAATAACGAAGTTGTGATGATTTTAGAACGTACAAGTTTGCCCAAAACGTGCGGTCCTTAACGTGTTAATAATAATCCAAAGTAATTGTCTAATAGTACTTTCGTATTTTTCTTTTATGTAAAAACGTTGTTTTTTATATTTCGCTTATGTTATTTTGATGAAAAACTGTTGCCAAAAAAAACGAAATTACTTTCCGAACAACCTTTGACACGAGGAACGAGTCGAGATGCGCGTGTTCGTCGCGTGACGCCGTTTTTTTGACGTCGGACACCGGTGACCGCCACGGCGTACAGCGACTTTATACCACGAGCAACGATCGATGGCGTTGCTTCTTTCTCTCTTCCGTTCGTCGAAATGATCCACTCTCCATCTGCTCGTTCCGTCGATACGTCGACAAAAATGGCGCGACGTATCGACCTTGCGAACCTTTCGTCTCGTTGCGTCGGTACGGCGAACGCGTCCGTAAGGAAGACGAGCGCGATGGAATCTGGAAAATGAATTCCACGTGTAACCGCGTAGAAAGTGCTTTCGCATTGTCATTTAAGAAGTCGAGGCACTCGACTCCGGCAGCTGGTCGTTCCAAGCGCCGCTTCCGGTGACCTTTAGCGGTCGCGGATGACCGTTACTCGGTGTGTCGTAACTTGACACGACGTAATTTACCGTAAGGTGACGCGTTACGGGTATCGCACGCTCCATGAGCGACTCGATAAAGAGGAATCCACCGTCGCAGTCGTCATTGAAGCTAGAGAAATCTTCCTTGAGCCGGTTAGGTGCAGGATAGCTTGGCGATTGCTTTTAAATCGATGAGCCGCAGTCGTTGAGAGGCACGTTAGAGGATTTCTAGATTTCTAGGAAATACTCGGTGCTTCAACAAAATGGCGGATATTTTAGGAAGATCGTCTTTAATCTTCCTAAAATTTGTCCACAAAAATAAAAGATTGAATTAATCATATTTAATGTGATATTGAAACTTTCTTTACATAAATCGAAGTATCGATCGAAATAGGTTTGACAGCGAAGAGTCGCGAATTGACAGAGTAAATCCGAGCTAAGGAAAAATTCAAAACATACCGGCGAAAATTCTAAGAAAATCGTTCGTAATCTTTCTAAAATTCTTCGACAAAATTAAGAAATTAAATCAATCGTATCCGATCTAACGTCCGAATTTTGTTTACGTCTAAGCATAAATCGAAATCTGGATCGAAGCATCTTTGGCAGCGAAGAAATATTACACGAAGTACGGTACAAACCGCTAATAGAACTAACCTCGAAAATTAAAATTAAAATTAAAATTAAATCAACAACGCACCATTAACCCTGACCGACGTAACACCACGTGGCTCGAGCCTAACAGATTAACACGAATTACGTGACAAGTTAACGAAGTGTCGAATACAACGAGGCGAACTTCATCGACGGATTTCCGCGTCATCGTGAAGGACCAGCCGTAAAATCTTCGATCGTTTCGATCTTCCTCCAACGACTCGCTTCATACGTTGGACGCGTCGATGTTCGTGCGTAGATCAATGGAAATTACACGCGTCTAACGCGATTAGCTGCTGCGTCTTTCGTAAGAGCGAAGTGCGATTACACCACGAGGAAATTTCTTGTGTTGCTCGGCGACGTGGTGCGCGAGCAACGCGCACGCATGCGCGCCCCTTTCGAAAGTAAGCGCGAGATTCGAATAAACGCGCGAACGGATTCTCGGTGAACCGATACGAGTTTCGACTGTACTTCTACGAATAATATTAAAAGATAGCGTTGAAATACACTTGCGAAACTCGTTTCGTCCCGTTTTTATTTTCGTTGTTAAAAAACACTCGGGTAAACGAAAAATAATGTATTCTTCATAATAACTCGTGAAATATTTATTGATACCAACGACGAACGTAACCAGAGCTGTTTAAACGAAGACAGAGGTTCTCACTGCGTCCAGACTCTAATTAATCCAGATTATACGAATTAATCGTTTAAACGATAACTGAATTAAATGAATAAGCGCAGTAATTTTCAAGTTACGTTAATTTGAACAAAGTTGTTCAATCAATCAATCAATAACAGCATCTCTTACTAGGCGATAGTTTACGTTACGTGGAATAAGTTTGACATTTGAAATTCCAAGTTGAAAAAGTGAAGTTTATGGTTTTCAAGACTTAAACAACCGACAGTCCTTCCAAAAAAATAAAAATAAAAACAAAAACAGAACAAAAATCGCGAGTAAAACGACGGAACAAACTGACGGAGAAAAGCTGTTACCAAATCGTTTCGATCGAGGGACACGCGTCGGTTTGTCTCTAAATATTGAATTATACGGTTCGCTCGTAATGATATAGTTTCGCGCGTGTCTACGTTCGCGTTTAACCACGGCTCGTGTCCGAAACGCGAACGGAAGGATACTATTTCCGAAAATAAAATGTTATTCGTGCGAACGAACTCGGGGAATTATTTATTTTTAACGTGGAAAAATTACACGCATACGTACATACATTTGGAAAAAGCGCGAAGTGAAAGTACAATATTTACAAGGTATCGCTGGAAGAGATAGTGAAAACGAGTGAGAGCGCGGATTGCTCGTAAACGCTGTTGGATTGCCGCAAAAAGGAATTTAATTTAACGCTAAACTTGCCGACATTTCGTCTACGCCCATTCTCGCCGTGATCGGCACGAAGACTCGTCCTTCGTACTTTTTACCCATTAAACGCGACCCATTCGGGATTGAATGGAGTAGCGAGTCAAAAAATTTTCGCAGATCGACATCACGCACTTGTTCTCTTCTTTTATTTAAGCCGTAAAAGTCGGAAGAAAAAGTAGTACCATGTAGAAAAATTCCAAGCAAGATCCGACACGTTCGCGACGGGGCGCTAAATCGCGCGGGTATCCTTACCGTGATCGCAATTACGTCGTCGAGTTCTTTTACCTCCGCGTAGAAAATTCTAAACGAAAGTTCAAACTCGCTCGTTTGAAGCGTTCGATCGATTAAATGTTTTTTCCTAATTTAATCGACAACGAAGAAGCTGTGATTAGAACCGTTTGTACCACCGGTGGTACATTCCCTCCTAAGCATCGTTTGACTCAAAAATGTATTATTTATTAAACGAAAGTAATTTTTTTTCCGTGAAAAAACGTTGCTTTCTATGTTTTTTTTGTTGTTTTTACGAGAAAAAAAAAACGGTAAAAAACGAAACGACTTTCCGAACAACCTGATACGTAACTCTTCCAGAGAATTTCGAAGCGATCGACACTGGCTTTTACTTCCCTTCTTTTATTTCAAGTTTCTCGTCGCGATACATTTTTTACAACGAGAGTCGATTAATTTCAAGAGTGCCTGCCTGGATATACTTATATATCGCGCGCTATATTATATAACGACGCGCGCTACGCAAAAAAAAATGTATTTGCCAAGTTGAAGGCAGTCGTCGCGTGCAACTCGATTGCAGACGCGAAACTAGCGGCAACGCGAGAGATACGAAGCGTATAGACTCCTCGAACTGCAGTGAAAACGCGGTTTTAGTTCAAATAGCCGCGGCTACTCGCGTTGTCGGCAACAATAAATATTTCTTACGTCATTTTCAAGTCGAACCATTGACCGTTAAAATTCAATCATCGGACGCCATTTTTGTTCACCTAAGTGCTTTCTATAATAATAACAACGAGAATAAATCGACACGAGATGAGTTTTCTCGTAAGAGTATTTCAGAACCGCTTTACGTTAAATAATATTTTACGTAAATATTTATAAAATTTATTAGATTTAATAAATTTATTTATATACATGCTATATTCACGTATAATTAAAATTTAGTAAATTTAGTAAGTTTATAAAATGTATAAATATTATTTTACGTAAATTTATGAAATATGAATATTTCGTGTAAAAGTTGTGGCGAATGTACTGTATCGGAAGTCATACATGAAAAATAAATTTTCGAACGCAAAGGAGGTCGTTCCTCGGTTTCGCTAATGGAGTTACGATGAAGAAGCATAGCTGGAAACCCGGGTAAACGATCATCGTCGCATCGATCCGGCTTTTTAACGTACGTTCGTCTCGGTTTCCGCTCGAAAATGTGGAGCGTCTATCTGGCATTAATTAAGTGCGCCACCGCGCTCCAGTTCGCAAACGGATCGTTATCGTTCGCGCTAAAACGAGAATGGAACGGATAGACGATACCCTAACATCGAGCGAAGCAATAAAACTCCGTGCCATTTGGTTACACAATTTTTCGTAATTGCTTGTCTCGTGTCACAACGCGCTCGAGTTCTCAGGCTGTCTCTGGGAAATCCTCGCCGTGGAAGCTAGACGCAACGCGGCTGCGAAGTTTCTCGGAAGGTTCAGAAGGAAATATCGTAGAGATTCTCCGCCCAGAAAAATGATCTTTCGAGACATGCCTTTCACGAATTAAACGATTAGGTTTTGGCCTTTCCGAGGAACGAAGTGCGTTTCCTAAAAACTGCGAGCTTGTCTTCGAGACATTGTACGTTTATTACCGTTGGAGCATAGCGGACTTAAGTGGAAAGCGTTCCGAATGTTTGGAATATCGACGTTACCTTCAAAATTTGCCTCGTTTACTTAAAATTATTTAATTTTGTTATTTAATTATTATATTATATTATATATTAGACGAATAAATTTATTTATTTATTTAATCATCGCAAGTCGTTGCGATTTTCAAAATTGACGCTTGTAAAAATATATTTTATTTATCTAAGATTCTCGTAAGAGAAAGAGACCGCGAATTTTCTCACAAACGTTAAATATCGATAGATGGAATCTGTTACTTTACAAATATTAATTATCAAATTTAATCTTTCATTTGTTCATCAATATATATATAAATTTATTTATTTATATTATTCAATGATTAATATTATTTATACATATTTATCATTGATTTAGAATCTTCGCGAGAAGATTTTATTATTATTGTTTTCACAGATGTAACACAGGCGATTCCATTACGATCTTCGATCTTCAAAGTTGACATCACAAAGATTTCATTTTCCTACTCAGATAAATTGGTGCCGTGTTAACTGGTACTACTCGTCGCGAGGTTACTTTCATCGCGTTATATTCTGTCGGCTAAAATAAAAACAGACACGATTCCGAAGTATCAAAGTCAAAGGCTCAAGGTCGTGATCCTTGTCGTTCCTCGATCGGTCGTTTTACGAAACCGATTAAAAATCCTTTCGTCCTCGAGTATTCGAAAAAAAGCCCAGAAAAAAATGTTCCAAGCGCGAGTGAGAAGGAAAATAACTCGCGTGCCGATTAACGCAGACGTCGATCATCCGTTGGACGTGGCATTTGGCTCAATTTCGTGCTCTTCGGCGTAAATACCGTGTATAACGATGATACTTAACGATTGCTTTTCCAAGATACGGCAAATCGAAAGAACGAAAGAATGGCGAAATTGGCAAAGTCGATTTCGTAATCGCGATACAGTCCGCAGTCTTTGCCAGGTACGAAAAGCGACGATACGTGCGCGCATTAAATAATTCCCCTATTTCTGCAGGCGTTTTTTAAAAATCCCGCGCTTCTCGCTTTCCTCGTCAAACGCTACCTCCGTTTCGCACTGATCGAGCTATCACAATTTTTATTTTTGGAATTTAAATTATGATAATATATTTTCGAATATTTTTTAATAATTTACTGGCGATTTATCTTCTCTTTTAGCGAGATTCCGCCTTTTCATTTCCATCCTCTCACAACTTCAGATAGGTGCGTCGTTTAACCCTTAACACCCCAACTTTTAAGTGTGAATTCCCGTCATATTTTGACTTGCAAGTTTATAAGTGTCAGGCTTTAAATGCTACAATGACGTGTAAATAATAATATTAAAGTCATTCAAAACGATCTCAATTCATTTCAGAAGTAATATAATTTTGATTACGATATTTATATTGTTAATATTTGAGAAGGCTACCGATCAACTTGGATTTTTTTTTTCATATTCGATCAAAACGAAAACATTTGTACGGGAAAGTATTACAAATTAACTCGCCGGTTAAGTAGAAAAAACATATGTAGGAAGTATAATTATTTAACATGTTGATTGCTACGTCAATCCCTGGGGTAAAATCTAGCAAAATCGGCATTGCATTCAACGTGCATTCATCAACAGTGGGCTATTTTATCGTTACAAAATTTTTACAGGAGTACATATAGTGCTATTATTGGAAAAACAATTGCTTTCACTGTGTTTTTCTTTCCCAATTTACCAGATCGTCTTTTGTTAAAATCTCACGTTACTGCTAAAATTCCACTAAAATTAATTAACACCATGCCTACCAACATTTCTTGTATACGTTTCTAAAAGGTTACATTTTCTACGATCGAACGCGGCTAGGAATCGATTCGGTATCGAATTGAAGAAAAAACGAAACGATTTTCACGAATGATCGTTCGGATTGTAAAATCCAATTCGACCGGATCGTTAAATTATTAACATTAAAATTGAAAGTTCGAAGGAAAGGTTTAGCAGCGGTCGTTGGTAGGTTTGGTGTGAAAAGAGCGCGAACTCGAAACTCGGATACTTGGCAAGACCATAAGCGACAGGAGACTCTTCCTGACCAGCGCATCGTCATTAGCATCGTCGCGTCGTGGTATTAATAAACGATAGACGCAGCGTTAGCAACGGCAACGACGAAGTCACACCCGGTGTTACGTGATCATGCATTTATATAACACCCACATTATCCTTGCGTTATACAGTTAACGGTATGGTGACAGCACAGAGAAAGTTCCCTATCCGTTCCCACATGCTCTATTCGTTCTACAGTTCGTGCCGTTGCCAGAGATTCGATTGTACGCACTTACGGAACGATGCGCACTTCGTCCTGACTCCGAGTGCCAATCGCGCCTGGCCAACTGCGATAGCACCGCCAAATTCCTCGATGATACGTCGAGCGACGCGACGTAAGTTGGACGGAGCAAGCGAAGAGATATTGACCTCTTCGGCCAATAAAATAAAAATTTATTGACCAGTCTTGGCCATTAAAAAATGAGAAAGATCGATAAAAGCGATTTAACACGTTGGCTACCTCCACGGATTTTACGTGTTTTGTCCTTGGCGTCCGCCACGAATTTGTATCTCGCCGGTCACCGGTGACCTCCACGGCAGCCAACGTGTCAGACACGTTGGCTTTGGTGCGGAAAGTTAGTTCAAGCGCTACTGCAGCGTTTGAATTTCGATATACATTTATTGAACGATGCCGAGTTAGGGTTATTGACTTATTCTCGATCAGTGTTTCGACCTGATCTGCATCAGTGGTGGAGGGTCAATCCGGATGTTCTTGATCCTCAAGGTTGAAATCATCAGCTTCGAAGGTAGCAAACCGCTTCGGCGGAGTTCTTTCACCTACAGCACCATCACCATAAACAGCACCATGTGTTGTATACCTGTAAGGGATACCTTGAATACCTACAATGCGCTTTGTACAATGTGTGTGTTGGAGATCTTTAGTAAAAGAACTTAAGAAAACTTCGATTACCCGTTCCAAGTAACTGTTAACATTTTCGATCAAACTATTCGCGAGTTATTCGCCGTATAAAAACGTGTCAACGATCGTCCGTTTAAAATATTATCGGAGTCACTCTAAAAGCTCTTCTTTGAACCCAGAGATTAACACTAAACAGACTTTGATTTTTAGAAAAAGATTGTTAATTCATCGAAGGGAATAGCGTACAACATATACTAATAAAATAGTCAAAAGTATATTTCCATTTTTATAAACGACATAAAGAATAAAAGAAAATTGTGAGAAGGGTCGTTCGACCCCGTTTGGTACGTACAGTGCTAATAACGAACGAAAGTGTATTTCGCCGTGCAACCCTGTCCTCGTTCAGAGAAAATCCGCAACCCCAAGCATTTACGTTTAAGCGGACAAACATCGACGACTAATTGACATCGATCTTTTTATTGTTGCAGTAGCGGCAACATGCGGGAGAAAAGATGGCTTCTGCTCTGTCTGTACGGTGAGTAAAGTTCAATTTTCAAGGAAAAAAAAGGAAAGGGAACAGTAAGAGTAAAAGTAAAGGTACATTGTCAACAATTTTGTTCCTCGTTTCCTTCCTGCCTCTCTCTCTCCCTCTCTTTCCCTCTTTGTCTAACATATGTCTATCTATTGGGTGGGCAACTAAGTGATTGCGAATTTTGTCAATATTGTCTTAGCATGTGCTTTTGTTTTGTCAACGTGTTCAAAGCACCTAACCTATATTGTTTTCCCGTTGTTTGAACTTCCAGTATACTTGAACTTCCAGAATATACTTGAAGTGTATTAATACTCTCATACTTAAAGTATAATAATGTTGTAATATACTCAAAATATATTAAGTAAACTAAGTATATATACTTTATATACTATATGTAATATAATAGTATATCTTTGTCTGTCTGTCTCTGTCTCTTTCTTCATCCACAAAATACCCGTTTACGCGTATCCCGAGCACGAGGGGAGTCCTTTCGCCCAGCGTGGCACCGACGTGCCTTCCTTCAGTATTTTTGGACTTTCCATATTCGGAGTGGAATGCCGATGGCAGTGGACGACCTTCTATGCGACGAGACTTTTGCGTCTCGGTTTAAGGTTCGTTCACACCGACGCTCTATCTCTCTCAAGAAAACAAAATCGCGCTTTGTGATTGGAGTTTCGCATGGTGTCGAGTAGTCGGGATCAACGTCGATGTAGTCAAGACCGGTTGACACGGGCCAAGACGGCGGATCGGTGGGCCGCAAGAGCTACTTCGAAGGAGGGTGGCACCGCGACGACGACGAAAGGCGAGCCTGACGCGAATAACAACGATATCGCTTCCTTTGTAGCTCTTTGACGTGGGTCGATCGTCGGGCCGGTCGTTCAACGACGTTTGCAGAAATTTAATCTTTCGTTAAGGCTCGACTCCCCGTTCAACCGACGATGTCCTCGCGAAAATGCGCTTGAAATATTTCGGACACGACGATCCCTTCTCGACGTTTCTTCGCTCTTCTTTGGACTGCGAGTCTAATAGTAGCGGTACGAGGTCGAATCTGTGCGTCTTCTTGCCGACAAAAATGTTGCGAAGTATCTTAGTGAAATTTTCAGCGAAAGCAGGCAAAGATTTTTCGAGAGAAACGCGGGAATTAAGTGCTGTTTTCAAATTACATATGAAAAATTTTGATAATAATTGGATACCAAAAATCACCAAAGTTTCCAAAAAGTCCAACGGCAGAAGGCGTCGCATCGAAATACTGAATATGCATCGTTAAGAAACGAAAATGGATCTTTAAATGGTTGCAATTCGGAAATGATTTTACCAAAATGGTAAATGATTTGACAAGTCAAAAGATTCCAAAAAGTCCAAAGGCAGAAGGCGTCGTGTCGAAATATTGAATATACAGAGTTAAAAGACAAAGATGGATCTTTAGATCGCTGCAATTCGGAAATAATCTCAAAAATAGCGACTTCTTCTCGACGTATTAATCGAACGACACGATTGCGAAACAGGCAAGCCAAAAGATTCCGAAATACAGTCTAGACGCAAGAAACGTCGAGACACCGAATATTCAGTCATTCGTTAAAAACTAGAGACGGATCTTTAGATTATCGTTAACCTTTCGTATCGCACTTGTCTTATCGGGGATAAATTTTGAAAAATCGCCGATTTCCTCGTCGATTTCCGAAACGCGCATAAATCCGTAGCGATCCTTTGTAAATGGTGTGTCGCAAACCGTTATCCGCCGATATCTTAGCCGCCATGTTAGACCCGTGCGTTCGTTTATCTAAAGTCAGAATCAAACCAGGCATGCCTATCGCACGCTCGTAATATTCACCGAAGCGTTTTAGATCGATCTTAACATTTAGAATGCTTTCTGACATTTTCACCCGTCGGACCACATTCGTACGCCATGGGCATTTAAGATTATTTTAAAATCGCGCTTGAAAGTCGCGATAAGTGGGTCGTCGTGGCTACGTACGTACATTAGTAGCCCCCCCCCCCCCGCCCCC
>JAITYT010000330.1:3992892-4004931 GCA_025433975.1 Liostenogaster flavolineata
CTTGTTTTCTAAACGGTGATTGGCACGTCTAGCCTCAAAATCACTGAAAATCGATTCACTAATCGATCGTTAGAGTCGATCGACGATGATGGACATGTCTAGGCAAAACTACTGGAAATCGATTCATCGTTAAATTCTGTGATCTATAGTCCAATGGATCCTCTTGTTTCGTTTCCTACATACGTAACTGTGATCGTAATTGTGATGGACACGTCTAGCCTCAAAATTATTGAAAATCGGTTTATTAATCGATCGTCAAATTGTATGGGTCCAACGGATCTTCTTGTTTCGTTCCACAAAACGACGATGAACATGTTTAGCAAAAATTACTAGAAATCGCGACTTTTGCGATTGAAGTACGAACAGCTGCGTTTATTCGAGGCAAACGCAACGCATCAAGAAGCCAGGAAAGCACCCTTCGTTTCGAGACTTTCGAACGATCTATCTTCTTCTTATTCGTTCGAACAACGCGATAAATACGTAAACGATTCATTCGAGTAATTCGTTGAACGCGCGATGAAACGTTGCTCCCGTTAGCTGCGCAGTCCATTAGTCGCTGATCCACGGTCTAAATCGTATTGCAAACCTACGCCAGGTAATTTCAATTAATCGACCGTACGACCATGTCTGCAGAAGTTTACCTTCGCGCGTAAACGACTGCGTGACATCATCAAATCGCATATAAGAGCCTGCTCATCACTCTTGTCGCTCTCTCGAGTCGTTCGAATCTCCTTGACGCTCGATGGAAACCGTTTGATGATTTTTCCACGAACGCGGATAACTGATCCGCGAACGACGCTCATCGATTGATAATTCCGTTGATCGATGAACGCTCAAACGCCGTGGCAAATGTTAAAGTCGTTAACGATGACGTACCTTCGCGACAAACGGGAGACCGTCATTAATCCTACGGTACAAATAAAACAAAACGCGTTAGCAGTGACGAAATGTTACGTGATCTTCTCTTTAACCCGTTAACCGATCAGGTTCTTTTTTAAAGTACTCTTCCGTGTAATTGATTAACCCTTTCACGATTAATGGAAATATTTTTCCCCATTTTAAAATTGGTGATTGTCCTATTTAATTATAACCTTATGCAGATAATCCCCAATTTTAAAACGAGGATAAATGTGCGATAAATCGTTTAATCTCTAATTAATCGCTTAATAAGCAATTAAATCGTTGAACTCTTAAACATACACCTAACCACTCCAGTAATGAATTATTGAACGACGAGAAATTCGACCATATTACGCGACCCAATATTTTTAAATTTCTCTTTTATCATACCGCGAACATGGCAAATTATGCAAAAACTGAACTTTAAAAAAGAAAGAATTTAAAACGCGATGTTAAGCGGTTAACAAGTTGAACAGCATTCTGATCATCGCGTGTGCATTTATTAAGAACTTATTATTTAAGATAAAGATTAAGAACAAAATCTCTGAATCAAAAAATCTGAATCGAAAAATCGTCGTTTTTTCTGCGAAGAAGCTCGTCGATCGACAATTCCGTTGATCGATGAGCGCACAAGCGCCATGATTCCGCGAATCAACGAAGAAGCAAATGTTAAAGTCGTTAACAAAGACGGACTTTCGAGGCAAACGGGAGGCCGTCGTTAATCCTACGGTAGAAATAAAACAAGACGCGATAGCAGTGATAAAAGTTTGCGTAATCTTTTCTTTAAATAGCATCTCGTGTCGATCGTTGAACAGACGTTTAACTTTTCGAGATAAAACCACGGCCGATCTATGGAGAAAACGACGAAAGATCAAGAACGAAATCTCTCGCGGCTTGCGTCACTCCACGAAGTAACAAAGGATAAAATTTGATCCTTCGCGAGTTTCTCCGCGAATTTAACGGGAATATTTTTCTTTCAGTCGACGACAGTGGCGACCGAAGGTAACGCGACCAACGGCCACACTCTGACGGGGATACCCCAGATCGACTACATTTGGGATCCGAATTTGCCGCGCGAGTTGAACGGCTACAATCTCAGCGATTATCCGTTCTACAACAGCATTCCCGAGGACATTGACTTCAAATGCGACGGCCTGCACGATGGCTTTTACGCCAGCGTGCCGCACAAGTGCCAGGTAAGAACAGTGCTAATAATACTGATGATAATATTGATGATAATATCGATGATGGAAATAACGACGAAGATAATGAAAGAAATACGCTTGGCTGGGCAAACGTCACGGATAGACGAATAGTTCGGACAGTTGGAGCACCGCGGTGTTTTTGTATCGATTTAAACGTCGACGAAAGCGAACTCTCGCTTTTCGTCGTTGGCATCTGGAATATGCAAATTAGCCTTAATAAAGTCTCCGGTAAGTTCCATGTTCTCAAAGATACGGTAGGCGTATTTTAGAACCCGTTGGGTCAGGAAAGCGTGAATCGTTTCGACGATCGATCGAGAAGGTTGACACGCATCCAAGAAAACCATTAACAACACCAATCTCAAAGCGGGAGCGTGACACAAAAATTTGTTAGGTGTTTTTTAGAATTGTTTAGGCCTAGAAAACGAGAATCTCTTCGACGATCGATCGAGAAGGCTGACACGCATCCAAGAAAACCATTGACAAGACCGATCTCGAAGTTGCACGCTTTAATCTCTATCATCAGTGCCCAATATCCAAGTGGAAGCGCAACAGAAAAATTCGTTAGGTGTTCTTTAGAACTCATTGGGCCTAGAAAACATGAGTCGCTTCGACGATCGATCGAGAAAGCTGACGCGCATCTAATAAAATCGTTAAATAACCGATCTCGAAGTTCCATGCTTCGATCTCTACCATCGATGTCCAGTATCGAAGTGGAAGCGCGACACAGTGCGAGTGGCTCGTTTCTCCTGAATCAAGGAAAGATACGAGGCAACCAGGCGAAACCGCTCGTTGCTTTATCATGGTAAAACCGAAAGATCGCGAGCGGCCGTGCGCGGAATAAAAATCGGATACTCGTAGAGCTCTACTCGAGTGAAAAGGAAAGTCGGTGACATCCAGACGTCGACGACAGATTTTCAGACACAGTGGCTCTCTTTGCCTACGCGAGCAAACGATTTCAATACGATCGGTAACATCGAAACTAAATTTAACGTAAATTAATCTTAAATAAAAAAAAAGTAAATAAAATAAACAAATTCAAGGAACGATTTCTATCGTCTTTCCATCCAACGTTCGCAAATGACGTCATACAATACTTCTTTGATCGCTATCGTTAATCGTCTAATATGAAGTCACAGTTTCGATCTCGTGAAAAGCAACTGTCGTATTATCGTCGTGCTTCTGCGCGCGCTCGGAGCAACTGACATTTGGCATGCGTACGGAAGACAACGTTAAAAAATCCGTATCGATTGAGCACACTCTTACCGATTACGGCTGAAAGCGATCGTTTCACCGTGAATCCTGGCACGAGAATGTCCAAGAGAAAAGCACGTTCGTCGAAAGAGAACCGATTTGAACTATCGCCGTCGTTACGTATTTCACGTGCTCCAGGCTATCGTTCAAGACGAGTTGTTCCTGTCAAAACTTCAAGAATAACGAAAATTTCATTGGAATGAGATTGAATTCGTCACCTGGTCACATAATTCCTTTCTAAAGGCTTTTAAACGCTGAAGTACAAACATTTGAGACATCAACGATAAACGAGCAAATATCACTGAAAGTTATGAAAATAATTTAATTGGAATATGACTGAATTCATCACCTACCAGAAACTCTTTCTACAGTTTTTTAAACACTGAAATTACAAACATTTAAGACACCAATAATAAAAGAGCAAATATCACTGAAGTTTATAAAAATAATTTAATTGAAATATGGTTGAATTCATCACCTACCAGAAACCCTTTCTAAGATTTTTTAAACACTGAAATTACAAACGTTGAAGACATCGACAATAGTAGAGCAAATATCACTGAAAGATATAGCAAAAATTTAATTGGAATGCGACTGAATCCGACATTTGACATAAGCCCTTTTTAAACGCTGAGATTAAAAGCATCGAAGACATCGACAATAAAAGGACGAATATCACAGTAAGATCAAAGCAACCATCGAAATTAGGAAAAATTCGACATGGCGCGGTACGGGGAGGAAAGCAACGTGTCGGAATGGCCGAACTAACGAGAGAGTCTTTCCGTTCCGTTCGTTACACTTCCTGTCCCTGACCGTTCCGCGACTACGTTCGCGCGAATAATCGCCTAGAGACTTGTGAAAGCGATTGCAAAGGAGCCTCCTTCCGTCGTAGATTATCGATTGTCTTGTCGGCCCGGTGGAATGGATAAATCCATTGTTATGTAAATATCGGCGAGGATTCGGCCTCTTACGCGCGTCGCTGAACTTAGACTGAGGCGATCACCGTGACGAAAGATCGGCAAGACAGGAGCCAACGAAAGGAAAAACACGAGAGAAACGTAAACAGAATAAGATTCGAGATAGAACGAAAGAGATACGCGAAAGGAAGGAGGAAGAGTGAGAAGGAAAACTTTCCTTTCGAATTCGCATCTCATGAGATTCAATGCGACGTTTTGGCGAATCATCGCGTCCGATCGGGGATTTACATGTGTTAAACTCCAAGAAATCGTAGCCACGCAACGCGACGAGAATGTGAGGATTCAATGGAACCGTATTCTGTTTCTTGACGCCAGCTTAACGCGTGGATTGAATCGACTTTCTTCTTCTGGTCGTTCAAATTTGTAGACCCAGAAAAGGAATCTAGCAACGTTTGAGATCACGTTGAATCCTCGAAATACAAAAAATACGTCGTTAGGCGCGGATCGTTAGGTCGACAAAGAATTATTAATTTGTAGGGTTTCAATGAAAGAGCTAAATAAAGGCTATTTGTTGAACAAGCGAATTGAGTCAACTTTCTTCTTCGGATCGTTCGAATCTGAGGACCCCAAAAAATCTAACAAAGCTTGGAGTCACGTTGAATCCTCAAAATGCAAAGAAAACGTCATTAGACGCGGATCACTAGACCAACAAAGAATGATCAGTTTGCAGGGTTTCAATGAAATACCTAGATCAAGGACGTCTGCTGAAGAAGTGGATCGAATCGACTTTCTTCTTCTGGTCGTTCGAATTCGAGAACCCCAAAGGAATCTAGCAACGTTTGAGGTTAAATCCTGAAAATACAAAAAATACGTCGTTAGACTCAGGCAGTTAGATCGACAAAGAAAGATTGATTCTAAGAGTCCCAAACGAATGACCAGAATCAAGGACACCTCTCAACGTGGCTTCGATCGTCGTATAATCGTACGATCGTCGTTGTCGATTCCAGGAGAGAAACATCGAAGAACCAAGACGACGTGCTCTGAATGATACCAGATGATTCAGTAAGATAATCCCAGCTGGCCGGTGGCTAGAGACGAGCGTCTTTTCGAATCGCACGCACTGGCTGGGCGTAAGAGAGACATCGCTCTTACGATAAGAATGTGTGTAAACGGCGCACAATGCGCGTTCGTGTGACTCGGGGCAATTACTTCGCTCACACGTAAACGCGGTGTGAAAGCTACGACGATGGCGGTCCCCCTAGGTAACGCCGAGGATGACGACGAAGACAACGTCGATCTTTTCGACTCCGATCGAGGACGAGGAACGCCATCGGATGGAGGCTCCTGGAAAACCATAAAAGAAGTAGGTGGGAGCAAGAGCGTCTAGGATGGAAGGAGAAGCGCTATTGGTGACGAACGAACGTCCAAAAATGTTGTTAAGAGTTTTGGCACGTAGCTACCGCGACTCGCTTTCACTCGGACGATCGATTTGATTTCGCAAGTATCGATAGCCAAAGTCCAAACCTTAGTCCATCCTCTTCTCTCGGGAGAATCGAGGCCACGCGATATGGTCACGGTGAAAGATCATTTCCCGTGAGCGTTTTACGGTCTTTCGAGGCGGCCGAGAGACGCGCTCGTAATCGATGCAGATCCGACCCAGACGTTTCCTCCGGACGGCCTACGTAAAAAGTAGTTCGATCCAGGTGATAGATTCGGTTCTTGGTAAAGTTGGCTTCCACTTGGCCCGGCTCTGGACGAGGAGGACCTAAACGGTCTCGATGAAGTTGTCTAGATTTTAACGTTCATCGAAAGTTCTTCGTAACGTTCTATTGGCCTATCTGATTAAGATTTTCGATGCTAAGATGCCCGATGTAACGCTACAACCTTGGCCTGATTACTTTTCTCTACCTTGAAAGCGTGCAACGTACGACGAGCTGTCGTGACGCGCTGTGAATCGGGAGAAATAATATCGAGACTTGGTAGCAAAGTCTTGGAAAATTTCGTGTATCCTAAAATTTATTCGCTCTCTTACTTTTATTTACAATATTACAAACGGTACTGATCGTAGAAAGTTCGTAGTAAAATCGAACTACGAGACTGGAAGTTACGCAGCGCCATTTTGACGAAATCGCACCGAGAAGTCTCATTTATCTTTTCACCTCTGCTATTTATGTCGACAATGAAGATTTATCTTTTCCTTGATTCTTGCTTCTTCGAATCTGTCCAGTCGCGAAGTTCTACCTCCGTGAGAACTATTTCCGCCGATACGCGCTTCTACCAGTAAGTCGAGTAGCCCACGCGTGTTTCAGTCTGTAAAAAACAAATTAGTTAATAACAAGGAAGTCCGTCGAGTTCGGAAAGTTACGATTCAGCGATTTCACTCGCATAAGCTAACAGTCCCTGAGAACAGCTTCACCGACCTTAAAGGAAACGACATGGGAGTCGTCACTGAGCTAAATCGATTTACAAATAGGCAAGACAACGCCTAAGTTCGATGACGGTACCATACAACAAAAAACAGGTACGTTTCGCCGTTGTATTCTAGTCGATCTCTTTCCAATCCTTCCGGGCAAAATGCGGACAATGAACATAACCTAGAAAAAATCAGAGAAAGATCACAAACGCAAGTCGGAGAATAGAAAACTAACGAAAACCATCTTCCTTTTCAAGGTGTATCATCACTGTCTCTTCGGCACGCGATACGACTTTCTCTGCGCCAACTTCACGGCCTTCGATCAGAAGACGTTCATCTGCCACTTCGTCTCCGAGGTCGACTGCGCGAATTCGAAGAAGTATTGGCATAGGAACGACGCCCTCTACAAGGCGGCGACTACGTCGACGTCGACGACCACGACGACCACGACGACGGCGCCACCAGTGACAGCGTCGAGCGGTCGAGCGGCGCCGAGAGACAGGGAACCGTCCAGACGCAGAAGACCCATGAGAAGGAGGCCGGCCTACGAGTACTACGACGAGGATTATTACGACGACGAGTACACGAGACCACGTGGCTACGATCGTAGGGACGACTACGAGTACGACGACAGGAAGTACAGAAGGGACAGGGACCGTGACTTCAGGGACAGGGATTTTCGGGACAGAGATCCGCCAAGGTCGAGGGACCCTTCGATCGTCAGAGACGACAGGGATCGCGAGATTAGCACCACCAGAGAGAGGTTTCCTGCCAGAGGCAACAGGCGAGATCCGTCGCCAGCAAGGAGCAGGGATCCTGAACAGGGCGGCTCCAGGTCCAGAGAGATCGACGATCCCGAGCTCGATGATCGGCGAACCGACTTTAGGGTCAGAGATGGCGATGACAGAAGATACTCCGAAAAAAGGTACCTTTCCGATATTGTAGCAAGTCGTCAAGGATGAAATTCGTAGAAAATTTCTAGATAAGTTATTGTTAATTACAAATTTCATCCTTGACAACCCAATGCTTCGTCTCTTTCCTTTCGCTTCCTCGTGATATCGACTTCCTCGACCATGTTGGCCAGTAGTTCGGGGATAACGTTCGAAACTAGCTCCATCTGGTGGACCTTTTTTTAAATCGTTTTGGGAGGTTGTTTCGAAGTTGGGATGCCAATGTTGAGCTCGGAAGAAACTCGCTTCCAAGCTTCGCTGTTTTTTTCCCGAAGGAACGAAATGACCTTTAATTGTTTGCGTTAGGTTTCGGGACGAGTACGATGACAAGGACACCGCAGTGACACCCGCGGTGCCTATCAGCGCCGACGGATTGGTGAAGCCCGCGGCACCTACCACCTCGGTTTACGCGAGACCAAGGACCCCGCCAAAAATTCGAAGACCGGTACCGCTCTCCGAGCAGGACAGATACGCGTACAAAGCTACGCCCGTGCAGTCTACGGGTGATTAGATTGAATGAGTATAGGATTTACCTGGTTTCCGTTCTCGTAGAGTCGCTTGGGCACGGGTATAGAATTCGTAATAGTCGAAAGTTATGGATCAGAGGGACTTTCTTGCGTGTTTCAGCGATTCCAATGACATTTTATAGGTGCGTCGACCGACGAGTTCGAACAAAGAGAGGCCATCGTTAGTTTATTCGATAAATGCAGAAACTTCTCAGGGAACCACTCAACGAACGTCGTTTAACGTTCCTCGAGTGGCAATCGGCAAATTCGTTCTGAAGCAACGAAGCCAACTTCGTTTGCTCGTTGATACGGAAACGTTAGCGAGGCTGTTAAACGCGGGACGTGACAGCGATCCTTCGGGGAATGTCTCTAACGTTGTTTGCGCTTACAGAAGAGCCTAGAAGACGACCCATCGATGTTCCCGAGGACGATTATTACGAGGACGATCTCGAAGAAGTGAGACCAATTAGACGACCACTCAGACGAAGACCGACTTACAGGGAAAGGGACAGGGATAGGGATTTCTACGACGTCAGGGACAGGGAACGAGACCGACCCTTCAGGTAAGGTAACGTACACAAGACTGATACGATTATACTCATCGATCTTAATCGATTAACTGACATCATCATCGACCACATTATCATGTTGCATCGACCACAAGACATGCTCGCCAGAATTACTCGATTAGCTTCGATGAATGAATTCGATCGTCAGCACAAACGACTGGTATCGCGTCTGGGTGTCATCAGCGCCCTCTAGTCGGCGTTCAGGGAAAGCTTGCCCAATGTTGCGGAGCAAGAGTTGAATGGTGCAATAGTCGAAGCGCGTTTAGAATCGCTTCGATCGCCGTTGAACAAAGAAAAAACCATAACGAGAGCTTTTCATGGATGCCAACTAGAACCACAAGCTTTTCATTAATCCCCACTGTAAGCGGCGCAGTTTGGAACAAAAGCGTCACGCCCCAACTTTCTCATATGACCGAGAAAGGATTAAAGATCATGGAGACTAGTCGATACAAATACGAAGGAACTACAAAAGCACAGAGTACCTTCGAACGGCGAGAGTTAGGCTGGTTTCTGAAGATTCGATCTTTTTCCAGGAGTCGGTATCGCGATGACGAGGACGACGTGCGGCCAAGGAAGCATCTCGATCGCTCTAGAGACCGTTACTACGACCGGGAGAGAGAGCGAGGTTCCGAGCGGGGTAGAGATCGATCGCTCGATCGTGGGAAGGATCGTACGCCGTCCCTGGATCGGGATCACGGTAGAGTGGTAGCCCAAGAGGCGGAGAGATCCGAGAGGCCGTATTCGAGCAGAGTGGTCGATCGAGAGAGGGACGTCGATCGGCCGAGATCGTCCTCGAGATCGAAGGAAGTTTCCGACCCAACCGAAGCACAGAAGAGACCCAACGCGCACGATCGAACCGGGGAAAGAACTACCAGCACGGGAACCGGTACCACGTCGAGCACCAGCGCCACCACCACCAGCGCCACCACCAGCGCCACCACCACCACGTGTTTGCCGGAGAGTCTGATACGCGGCCAAGCGCAGCTGGACGCGAAGAAGGATCAAACCGATCGATTCGAGAGGCCTGAACGTCCCTACAGACCCCTTCAGGCACACGGTAACGAGCGCCCGTCCATCGAGGACGAAGAGATTCGTTCCGACTCGTTGGAGAAGTCCCACAAACAGACGCAACACGTCGACTATCAGCAAGAGAGAGACCAAGTCGAAGGGAACGATCAGCAGCAGCAATACCACCATCAGCCTCAACATTATCACCAAGTTTCTTCGTCGGAGGAATATTCCTCGGAATATTACGACGAACCGGAGGATCCACCGATTCCACCTCCTAGGACTGCCGTTAGGATCGTAAAGAGACCGTTCTTGCCGTCGCGAGGTGGCAATCCGAATCCCCGCGGTTTGTCGTCGGTCGGCTCGAAAGCTCCCACCTCGTCCAGGAAGGACGAGATCAAGCCCACCGAGAGGGTCCAACCGGTCCAGCTGGAGCACAACGGCTATTACGTTCAGGAAACGCACCAAGAAGCGCCGGATTCGACGCACGAGCGGAAACAGAAGCCGGAGGACGTCAGGCATTCCTACGACGCTTACAAGGTGATCCAGTCGGATCTTCAGCAGAAACAGCGTCAAGACGATTACGACACGACGGTGTCTAGGCCGGTGTCCCGAAGGCCAACGGACAGGGGCAATCCTCGCGAGGAGGAATCGTCGAAATCCACGTTGGAGGCGGCCTCCATCAGAGCCGCGACCAACGAGAGACAGCAAGACATCGGCAAGATCCGCGAGAGCGAGGCGTCGATAGACAGCAACAAATGGTCCACTGATCTATTCTTCAGCGAGAAGCAGACCACCGACAGCGTTCCGCAAACCTCCTTGGGAACTTCCACTCGCAACAAGAACAGGCTTCCGCCCACCGAGACGACGAACGTTTACAGCGCCACCTACAAGAACGACGAGGCGCACGATCAGCCGCCATCGGCTCCTGGCAACCTTCGAGCGAAACAGAGGATCAACGAGGTCACCCACAGACTCCAAGACATACCGGAAAGCGAATACGACGTGACCTTGAACGACGCCCTAACCCCCACTTTGAATCAGGAGACCAACTTACCGAGTGGTTTCGTCCTGCCACTTCACAGACAGCTCGGCAGAGACGCGATATTGCAACCGTCCGAGAACAATTATAAGATCTCCAGGCCGATTGGTCAGCAACAGCCACAGCCACAGCAACAGCAGCAGCAAAAACCATTCGTACCGAGTCCTCAATTTCTCCCACAGCCAGCACCCCTTAACGACAGGCAACGAACGGTTTACTACAGAACTCCGGAAAGTATCCAAATCAGCGGCACCCAATACAGACAGCAGAGAGGCCCGTGGCAAGATTACGCTGGTTATTGATGTCGAAATTAAGGGAAGGTGGTTACAAGAGCGTCCGTTTAATCGTTGCTTGGAATTAGTCGTCGGAGCGAGTCTCTTAACCTCGCATGGGCCTTGCAAAAGTTCGAATGGAAAAGTTTGCTACCGATTTCTGCATTCGCTACTCGAGGATACTACGAGAAGACCAGAAGGAGAGAAGAAAAAATAAAAGAAAATTTTCCGTGACGGAGATGTAATTGTCCGTTGGACGCTGCTCGTGTGTAATTAAATCTTCGAATTTTGAATCTTGAATCTTTCATCTCGTGGGCCGTGAAGAACTCCTCGATTTACGGATACCTGAAAGCGTAGAATAACACGCGAACGATCGAACGATTCTGGATGCTGCTGCAGAATTGAAACGGGAAAGCTCTTGCTTTTAGGTAGAACTCAACGAATATAATTAGAAACGCAGGCGGTTAACGTTGCAAAATCATTTCGTAAGAAACGATGGACTAATTTAAGATCGTGGAGAAGAAGAAAAAATGGAGAGAGCCAGTTTCTCAACCGCGCTAGGAGATGTCTTCGAAATATTAGGGGGATCGAAAAGTAATCAAATTCTTTTTTTGCATTTATTTATTAAAGAAATCTTAAATACTAATCAACAAAATAGTTTCCATCATTTTCTAACACTTCTTGTCAGCGTAAAGGCAGTTGTTCGATTCCTTTTTTAAAAAATCTTTAAAATAAAATAAAAGATTTTTTTAAATCGAAAAAATTTTGATTACTTTCCGGTAGACCTAATACGAGAGAGAAAATCATTCGTTAGAACGAGTACAGAGAGACAAAGTAAATTTATAATTTACATCGATCGTGAATGCTTTTTTTTAGCAACACAATACACGAATTCGATTACGGAATTTGTTACAAAGTATTTTTGAAAGCACTCCCCCGAAGAAGGAAGCAACGAAACGTGCGAGATGAATCGAAAACATTATAAAGACATATATATATATATATA
>JAITYT010000330.1:4011183-4037417 GCA_025433975.1 Liostenogaster flavolineata
TTTAGAAGAATAAAATTTATAAAATATAATAAGATTTTTTTATTGTCTAAAATTCCGTGCCTCGAAGAGTTAAAATGCAACATAGGAAAGACCAACCTGATATTCGTTCGCGATTGATCTCAGTGACGACCGCCGCGACACGCGAGAACGTCAAGGATAGAAATTATCTCCCGACTTATCTCGTAACGTGCACGAAATCCTTCCTGTTTTTAACGCGAGCGAACGTACGATCACCGATACGAACGGAGGACACTTCGAGTAGAATTTATCACGATGACGCGACGCGTTACGACCCATCGACGACAAGAGAGGAAACAAAGGAAATTCTCGATTCTCTCAGCAACCTCAGTTAACCCTATAGACACGAAGGCCAAATACAGATGTGATGAATGCGTACGAATAAATACAAAGAATCTCGAATAAACCTCGAATAAATGTCGAATAATGTCAAAAAGTAACGTCGCACTTGCGTATATCGGCATTCGAGTCGTTATACTTCAAAATGGCGTCCAATTTTGAAAAAAAAAATGAATGAAAGATCGTCGAGCAAGGATTTAAGTTCGTTCAAAGTACAGACGCGTTCATCGAAGTTATAGGTTACTCGTTTGCGCGTAAACATTTAAGACAAAATGGCGTCCAATTTTGAAAAAAAAAAGAATCGTAAACATCCGAAACAAAATGGCGAATAATTTTGAAGAGTAGCGCAAACCATCACTATAAAAAAACCTTCGGAACGCAAGAAATCTTCGCGGATTGATCGATCAGAGTTCCGTCGCGTATTCCAAGGGAAAGGAAGTTGACATCCACGCGTGCGGTGAGAGATCGAGCGAGGCAACGGCAACGAAAGTTTGGAGCCTACCTCCTGAGTCGTCCTTCGTATCGAGCTTGGCGGTGGTCGCGTTTGCGGAGTCCGTGGTACCGCTCGGAACGCAATGGCCGTCCACCAATTCGTAGGCTAACATGCAGGCGCAGACGGCGGGCCCATTGTCGTACACCTGGAAGCACCTCTCGTTGTCGTCGCAGACCTCGTCCATCTTGTGCATGTCGCACAACTTCTGCGTCTTCATCGTCTCACCTGCCGAAAGAAAGTCAATAATGAAATTAAGATACGATCGGAAAGAAGAAAACAAGGAAGCAAAGGCAAGACGATCGTATCGGTGCCTTCGGATCCGATCGATGCACTTTTAATACGTCCAGTTTAAAACGAGTCGTTGGACTCGCGGCGCTATCGACCAACCCCAAGTGTCTTGCGCTAGGTTATGTTGTCCTTGGCCAACGATCGAGCGATCGAGACGCACCCGAATTTGTAGAGACGAGAGTTCCGCTTTCTTCGTATCGTGCGCATGTTTCGAGAGTCCGTGGATAAACGCGGGTCGCGCTTGTATTTCTTTATCAGTCGCGTCGGGTGAACAAATTGCGTTTCGATGTGGTTCTCGATCGATCGAGAAGGCCTGACTCTCTAACAGGTCCCAAACGGTCCTTGGGACCTAACGGATGCCGAAAATGCCTCGTGTTGTTTGGATCGCGGATCGCGCTCGTATTTCTTCATCAGTGGCGTCGGGTGAACAAATAGCGTTTCGCTCATGCTTTCGCTCAATCAAGAAAGTCTACCTCTTTAACAGGTCCCAAATGATCCTAGGGACCTAACGGGTGTCGAAAATGCGACTGCACGGGCGACTGACACTGACATTTCGACAGTGTCAGTCACATATGACTGACGGCGGAAACGACGATCCAAGCGGAAAGGAAGGTAAATCGACATGGCGCTTAACGCGCTAAACGTTGATCAAGGTAAGAGTCGCGGTTCGACTTACTCCTCGACCCCAAAAAACTCTCGACACCGACGAGTCGCCTGTCGACGCTTCTCAACAGTTATACCTCGCGAAATCGATGTGCACACGCACACGTTTACGCAATGGAAATGACGAATACCGGCTCTCGATCGAACTCGACAAATATTCTTACCTCGCGGTAGAATATACGCGGTAATTTCATCGAAAATTTATACCGCGCTGGAACGTTCCCGAGTCGCTTTTAAAGTCAACCTTCGGATCGTTCGATTCGTTCGTCTCTCATTAGCAAAATGTCAGCGAACGTAACGATAATGGAACTCACTCGAAACGGTCGTACGAACTTTAAGAGAACGAATTCGTATAAGAATCACGTCCTGCGCGTGAAGTACGTTTCGAAGTATCGCGTGTTAACCCATTTATCCGCCGATGTCCCATCGAGGGACACATTTTCAAGTTTCAAATTCAAAGTCGGTTAGTATGTATACCCTTGTACGGTTAATTTAATTTTTTTTTGGTATTTTTGAATCGCGGCGGGTAATCAGTTAAACTCGCAATCGCGGATTCTTTCGAATTTTCTGGGAAAAAAAATCCTGGCCAATATCGTCGATATCGATGAAAGCCCTCGACTGATGAAGGAGGAATACGCGTCACCTATGGCTCCGAAGCTAACGCGTGACTTCGTCGCTCGTTTAAAAACGATGAATCGCGAACAAAGAAAAACCGACGTTTAGATCTAGTCCGAGCTAACGACTCAAAGCTTGTTTATATTTATTATATATAAGACTTGTTATAATTATTACGCATGGTCGCACAGTCAATCGCTACTTTGTCTACCACTCGTGTCATCGCATTCGAGGCCCAGTGTTTTCTCATCAGTCAATAATTCTCATAGGTTTGGATTCCTTTGCTAGAGATCCGTGCTGAACAAATTCCACACCATGATACGATAATTTCGAATCGTACGTATGTATTTTTACAGATAATGTGATGTGAGTCACGTCGTTCGTCGCGACCTACAAAACTATTCTCGTGACTCACCAATGAAAAGTGTCGGTTCGCAGTGTGTGAAATGTTACTTGGACGTGTCTCGTCTTAATTGTGCGAAGTGCGACATAAATGAAGTTCGAGTTAGCACTTATGGTTGAATTCTCGTTAAGGACCGAGAATAATAAATTAGACCCTTGATTATAACCTTGTAATAAATGGTTTCGATAATAGAATAGGTTCGATAATAAAATTATTGGTAGGATAAGTAGAAAAATGTATTTGCCGCTGATTCTCTCGAGGAAAGAATTTTACCTAAAACGATCTCTGATATGACATTTCGATATTACAATGTCATGCCCGAGATATCATCGGGCAGAACGGTCAACTGGTTGTTCAAGCGCGCCGGAACAGTCAAAGTAACTTTGTTATCTTCCGAAATGCTGGTACGAGCCACGACATACTAGCAAGGTCATCAAATCAGACGAATCCTTAAAGTGACGCGTTTCGGTAACCGTGACAAAGAAACTGATCATCGTATTTCATTGGTTTTATTCTTATCATTTCACCCTATCGCGCCGTTACCCTTCCGATCGAGAAAATGGCCATCTTAGTTCGCCGAGACCTAACTTCCTGCCTATGTGGACCTAGCCGAGAAGAGCATATAAGTCTAACTTCCAATATTCGCGTACGATCACCAGGTGAAATTAGGTGACGTTGCGAAACGAGCTCTCGGACGAAATCCACCACCCTGATTGCTGCGATATCATTATTAATTTAATGAATACATAATATAAGTAATCAATAAATTAATTAATTGATATTAAAAAATATCAACTCGAAAGAGAAAAGAGGAATCACCACTACCGCGTCGATATTGATCCTCCCTGCCGCTAACGACGCAACGCAGAGGTTCACGTTGCCGCCGGCTAGATCCTCGTCATCATCGAGTTCCGTGGATATCAAAGCAACGTCCGTAATAAGCGAGAGGCAATTGAGTACCGAGCTTAAACGTTCGGTCGCGGTAGCCCCTTCTACGTCAATTTAACGGTAACGTCGTAGGTCAATCGTCTCGATATCCCATCGTCGTCGTAATCGTCAATGGACATGCACTCGCATGCCCACCAATTGAGGCATCAACGAACGGCCAATCGAGGGATCGATAAGAGTTCCAGAAAATTAATTTCACTACGAACGGGGCTTCATGAACGAACGAACGAACAAACCTACGGGCAAACGAACAGATGGATGAACGAACGAGAGTCGAAACGCATCGAACCTCCGATGATAAACGCCGGAAACGGCAAGCGCGATTAAACCAAAGCGGACTTTAATCCCCCACCACCCCTCCCCCACCCTACCTACCCCCTTGCACAGTCACGCTCGAACGATCGAAAAATCGAGGACAAGACGGGCAAAGGGACGAGAAAGAATCGATGAAAGGGGAGGTGAAAACATCGAGCGAACGACAATGTCGTTGGTCACGGCACGCGATCCACGACGATAATTGAATCTCCTCTTTTCCGAACGAGTGATCGCAGCTCACACGCGACTGGGCAGCCGGAAACCCAGTCGAGCGTGCATCGTCATCTCCGTGATGGACTGGAGAAGCATCGAATCGCTTGCGATCTACGGTACGACCATACGGTGACCAGCCGAACCCCTTGATGGGTTAGGGACAACCGTATCTTTTCAGCAAACCGATGGCCCGTATGAGCCGGAGGTTGGGTATTAGCAATGTAAATCCATCGGTCGAGGATTCGAGTCCGTGTTGAATTTTTGGTGCAATGCGTACGATCGCCGCGTCACTCTGGTGCAATGGGTAGGGACACCGCGTCGAAATCCGAGACAACTGAGAGACCACGTCGAAAACTCGAATCGGGGCCGGTGAAACGGTTTGAAAGTATCGTGCGGGGCTAGCATGATTTAGCGATAGCAAGGACGCAACGGTACCGGTAGGCCTAGAGCTCGGAATAAATGAAGTCGAATGTTGTCCCTGGTGTCGATTCGTAAGTGGGATAAGGCCAAAAGCAAAATGGCACCGTGACGATTTCGGGCGACTCTCTTGATTACTCGTATCGCCCATTCGAGCAGATGAGATCACTATCCAAATAAAAGATAACGTAGAGAATCTTGTAAATAAAGAAATGTCTGTCAAGAATGTTTATCAGCGCTAGAGCTACCGATGTTTGAAGTAAACTTTTACTACCAAGGAGTCAAAATGGCTCGTTTATGAAAAGAACGATTTCTTTAGGAAGCGATACTTTCTTTAGAATTCGAAAAACGAAACGTCTGGAATATCAATGATGATCAGAAGAAATGGCGACCGATTCATTGATCCCCTTAGCGCAGCTGTAGTGTTAGGGAGACGAGATGGTTCGGTTGGGTCGTCGAGGATAGCTCCTTGTATTCAAGGCTAGGCGCTCTCCCACGAAGGGCTCCGTGGGCCCTCTTATTCTTGAACAAAAACAATTGTCGAACTCTGGGGCGACGGTTAAAGTTTGGGTGTTACGCGACAGGGCAACGGCCACTTATCTTGGCGTTTGCCTGGACGAAAAGACGCCGTGAGATACACAAAAGTTTTCAGCCTAGTTCCGATTGTGGTAGAGGCGACCTATCTCGATCGACTAGATGTGACTAGAGTGGCGATGGTCACATCACACCCCTAGCGGTATTTAGAAGTATTCTTAATAACGAAATCAGTTTATGGTGTTCGATTGCTTGAAAATTGGAATAAACGATATTCGAACCATACTTTTAAAATTGGCTCGTCACTGATTTAGGTTAGATGTCCGTTTTCCTGAAAGGAACTTAAGCGCTACGAGTTTTCATTGGCTATTCCCCGATGACTTTGTACAAGGAATTTGTACTTGGAAGATCGTGAGGAATCTAGGAAAACTCGTAAACTCGTAGCAATTAAGGGTTTGCCAAGGTGACGCGCATAATCAACTTGTCAAAGACGAGAGGATCGAATAAAATCCATTTGGCATTTTCCCTATAGGAAGCGGGAAGCCTTTAATTGATTCTAACATAAATCATGAGCGGAATGACGTAGATCCGCGTTATTGCCGATGTTTTGCGTGACAGTCTTTCCGTGAAGTATCACGAGCAATATACCAGCAATTTCGGAAAGTAAACAATAAATTGGCGTTTGTAATTGAAATGTTCGAAATAGAATATGCCATCAATCAGTTACGTCACGATGTATCTGATTAATTATCATTGGATTTTCCACGGTTCGAACGTTTTCCGGGAGAACCTCTGTTAAAAAATTCATCGAATCAACGTGGCATATTTCCTTCGTCAAGGAGACACCCTGAGGAAACGACTGATTCTAGGGAATGCGCAATAAGTAAACCAATTTGAAGCACGATGGATAGCAGCCGCGTGCATCCTTGAACGTCCGAGATCGATTCCAACTTGAACGAGCCTGGATATAATGCGATTCGAATGTCAAATCTAGGCTAGAGTTGGGTCGACGTGTCCCCTTAATTTCATTAGTTTGGAAAAAAGTATCTCAACGTTCCAACAGCGATCTTACGACTAATTGAGATAGAACGCGATACCTTTACCGTGATACGATTAGATCATAATCCGAGATTCTTCGATAAAATAATTCTTAACGCTTTGATAAAGGCACGATTAGCAAGCGCAATTGGCTCTGCGCTAAAGACGAAGAAGAGATAGTAATGAAGTTATTGCGGACGTTTACTGCGAAACGTTCAGCTAGGGCAAGAACGCGTGAACGAGACACCAGATACGAGTTTCTCCATGGGAAAAGACTTCCCGGTCGTGTTACGCGTTGAATATACAGGGTGTAACGAACTTAGATGGCAAGACTGCTTGGTCTACAACTGATACATCTGTTCACCCGTTTGAGAATAGAAGTCTTAACAAGCGTGCCGCTAAGAGTTTCACGTTTGGACTTATTTGATCGGCAAGAAAGTACTTTTTTAGTGACTCTTGTCAGTGTCACGATTATGAATCATGAAGACGCTAGAAAAAAGGCAATAGGTCGTCGAACAAAATGGTGTACTTTAAAACCGAAATTACTTTCTTGCCAACCCAATAATTTAACAAAACAAACGTTAAATTTCTTTTTATCTTATTGCGAACGTAACCAACGGATCTGCGGGAATCCTCAGAACGTCACTGAACTAAAACCGAACGCTTCGTCCAACTGGGCTCCACTTGGATCCGCCTGGGATTCGCTCGGCATCCGTTCCGGATCCCCTTGGGATCCGCTACGCATCCGCTCCGCATTAACTCGGTTCGACTCATCAGCCTGAACCCTGCTTGCTCGGCTTATTTGCGCGTACACCACGCGTACTCCGTAATTGCAAAAATTTGAGGCGAAGGGCCCAGTTTTAGTTCTACAACAGGCTAAATCCTGACTTGAAACTTTTACGAGAACGACGCATTTTTCGAGACTTTTGTTTTCAAACAGATGTAGGGGTTTTGCACCCTACCTAATTCAAGTCAATTAACATCTCGAAGGAGTTACAACTCCAATAGAAAGAACAACGTAAAAAAAGTATGAAATTTGTACCCCAATAGACACCTAAAATATTAATATGGCAATCAATAGATCCTATTACTTCTTCGTAAACAAACGCGCATTTATTTCTTTATCGGAATGAGAAGATCGTAATGTCATCTTGTACGTTGCTCCCGTGCACGGAAACTTTATCAGGATATTTACAAAAAAATGATTTTTGATAAAGTAGAAACGTCCACGCTGGTCAAGAAACGACAGTTATCTCGAACGATAACGTTTTACACTTGGTATTCCAACCTAAGATTAACTAAATGCGCATGAATGAAAATGTTGTGTTAGGACAGAGCCTATAGAGCCTAGCACACAGACTCGATATATTTGAAAGAAATTACTAGCAAGTAGGAAAATCTATGGTCTTTGGACCAGAGATTTAACATGGATGTTAGACCTGTCTGCTAGGGGCCGCTACTTGTGGAAGTTTTACCTTTAGCTATTTTAGACTAGTTGTTTCCCGCAGGTTAAAATAGATAGAAAGCTAGAATCAAAGAGAACAATTGGCTCGCTCGATTGGCAATGAACTGGTTTATTCATCTATATTTCAATGACGCTTAACCTTTTCAAAAATTTGAGTCGCCTATTATTTGGCAATGGTTTTCCTTTCTCACGTAAGACGTATGTAATGACAAATTTAGGGCATTTTTCAATATTTTGGCAGTCACAGTGTCAATACACAAATTTAGTATCACGTTTCCATTGATCTCGACGATACGTTATTGTTTGAAAATCCGTGACACAGCTTGTTTTAACTCTGTGCAATCGAAGCTCGGGATATTCCGTTGCGGTCGCGTGCTGGGAATATCCCGCCATGAGCATGCGGCAATTTAGAGAGTGAAATTTAACGCTGCTCATCTTATCGCAATTTGGTTTCATCTATGTCATAAACATTATCACAAAACATTTATTATAAACGCTTTGTTTCGCAGCAAGAAACAGAGGTAACTTCAGTCGATAGAGATCGTTCTTTCAACATCAAGGAGCAAACTCGATATCATCGGTGTTTACTGTTTTTAATCTTTTCTGGTACTTATTCTTCCCTAATTTTGTACGTCTGTAAAAATCATATCCCGAAATGACTGAAAGGAGAAGCGAGATGAGAAGAAGGGAAAGGAGAGGAGTCTAGCGATTACGAAGATGTCCAAAACAGTACCGATGAATTTTATTTGGATTATCATGGCGGACTTGACGATGTCAATCATCCGATGATGATCTCAGTGAGAACTCGGAGTCGCTTCAAGTAAATCTGTATGGAATATCGAACTTCGAGACAATAAATAATACGTAGACAATTTAAACTCACCCATTTCGATAAGATTTGTACTTTCCTCAGGCAATAACGATCGCCCACAATCTACAAACAATTCCGATCAGTACGACTAGCGTCCCTACGAAATTGTATGTTATTATTCGTCGATTACTAAACTGTTACTTAGCTCGTATCTAGCTGCTATCAGTAGACGTCTAGAAGAGGCGAGAGAGGTCACGGGTTACTGTTGACGAATCGATGTTGTCGTCACTTAACAATGAGCGACGTCTTTCCAAAACAATAACACAAATCGTACGATTTACGTGCTTCTGTCGTAAATGTGTTCAAACACGCATCACCAAATCACGAGAAGACTTATTCTTGTCTAGGCAAAATACAAAATTCTATCGTTTGCGAAACGAATCGCACTTAAACCCCTTCGATATTCCAGACAACTGAAGTCTGGTAATACGCAGTATTCGTGGCTCCAGAAAACTATTTCAAAAAGCAATCTTTACGTCGAATACTTCCATCTAAGTACCTTCTCTTATTGCCTCGTCTTATCCTCACTAATTATCAATCTTAGTAACGCGTGTTTAAGACGACGTTAAACTCGTTCGAAGTTATTGCCGTATGAAGTCTGAAAAAGTTGAATTTGCCTTTGAAATACCGTCAATTTTAAATACATTTTCTACAACCTTTCCAGAACATTCCCTATAACAAAGTGAGTTTATTAAGTCACTAGACCTACAGAAAAATACCATAGAAATATTTGAAGAGTCTAAGAGTACATATCGGGCACCTTTTTATCGTTGTCCTTTAAAGTAGAACCGCGTTGCATGCTAACGAGGAACAGAAACACACGCGTTCGTTACATACGCGCTCTATGGTCCCTAGGATGATAAAAAAAACGTATACGATGAATACGTTGAGAATGATTAACCTCGTTGCATCATTATGCAACGCGGCCGACGCTGAGTGAAGCTTAGGACGCGCTTTTCCTCGCCGGCTATTCAAATGTTTACCCGGGGAAAAGTTTAAAGCGTGCTCGTAATGGAAGCACCCAACTCATTGTCAGTGATTCCGTCAAGTGATTCAGGGTCGGCTCTTTTAAACGAGTTCAGGAGTTAAACGTATTACGGTCGACAGAACGAACTTGTCAAGACGTATTCAAAGTAAGAACCTTTGGAATTAAACCAAATAAGAAGGAAGAAATGAAAGAAGATAGATAGACAGAAATAGTAGAATAAATCCGGAGAATAAACATTAAGATTCCTTCAAATTGCTGATTATTTAGATTTAACAAATTAGAGACACGAAGGAACGTCTCGGGACACCTAACCATTTAATCATAACGGATAGAGGCGACCTCTGTCGATCATTGGCTAAATATTTTATAGACGACCGTCTGCTTGTTGACCTTTCTCGTCCAAAGCACGAAATTTGAAGTCTAACAGCGAACGAGAACAAAAGAGTCCGCAAGATCGTTCCGTGTCGATTCGTCATTGTCATGAGGTATCAACTGCAAGGTAGGAGTAGCTTGCTACTCTTTTGTTATCTTATCATCAATCTAGCGATCTTTTCTTTGTTCTTTTTCCCTTTCTCCTAGTCTCGCTCTCTCTTTCTCTTTCTTTCTCTCTCTATCTATCCATATATTCATCTATCTTTCTCCCCCTGTCATTCCTTTTTTCAAAGAGAACGCCGCCAACGAGAGGAAGCTTCGCGATATTTTCGTTGGATCGCCGCTAGACGAGATTGGCTGAATAAGTCAATTGAGACGAATTCGTTTTATCAAGCGGGATACGAGGAGAGGGCTGACGAGAGAGAGAGAGAGAGAGAGAGAGAGAGAGAGAGAGAGGAGACGAGACGAGGAAACGAACGAGGTGGAGGATGGAAGGCAGGGAATTAACCACAGCAGTAGCAGCAGCAACAGCCGTTTCCAACAATAAACGAATCGATTCTGATCGTACGAACGTCGATCCTAAACTCGACGCTCCTAACCTCAAATTTGAATCGAACGATAGAATTTTCAGCACGTAAAGATCGCATAATTTTATGGTCATCCCAAGATCGGTCGAATTGTTCAAAACACAAGATTCTGTAAAAAATTTCATGGAAGAATGGAAATTTAACGAAGGATACGATTTTAGTTCTAGCATCGATAAGCTATGGAGAACAAAATGGCGGAACGTCACGATTCGACGAAGCAACCCCAATTGTTTTCGATCAATTCGAATTTCCGGCATAAAAGTGCTGTTAACGCGATCGGTCGGCCGATCGATGTAGAGACATCGATTATCTCGTTGTCGTTGATTTATCAAGTAGCTCGGAATTGAACGCGAACAACGACGACGACGGTAGGACTTTTTACTTAAGGTCACGATAAAAGTCGATAACCGAGGGAACGCGACGTACGTCTGAATGAAGGAGGCCGTAGAGAATCCGTCGGCACGACGCCAGTTGAGTTCGACAAAAATCCATAACGAGGAAGGCACTCGAAGCAGCCGGAAATTACGATTTTAATGAAACTCGAGGACGTGCCAATTAGAACGCCGTGGAGAACGGCGAAGGAGGAACCGGCGCATTAAGAGAAACGCGATTAAGAGTCTTCGTCGTCGGCGAAACCGAAAAATCGAAAAAGAAGTGCCAGTCAATTAGACGATGAGAAATTGGCAAGAGAGAATGAACGATAAGGGAAACAAAGAAAAATATCGACTAGTTTCCGCCGATTTTTACGCTGAATTCAAACGGAAATAGTAGACGGAAATTGCTTCTTTCGCACGGTATACATATCGGACAGTCGTCAAAAAGTAGGCGCTAACTTAGAAAAAGGCATAGGTCGAAAAAGCAATTTCCAAGATAAAATTTTGCATAATAGATCGTCGTATCGCATATTCGAATCCTCGCCTTTTTACAAAATTAGGTTAAATACAGTTTCGAGCCGTCATTAAGACGATGAAGAATTGGACAAGTAAAATGAACGATAAAAGGAAAGAGAAATACATAATATATCGCAGGAGACACAAAGAAAGCAACTTCCGCGATAAAATCTTACTGAATACGTTACAGAATATCGTATATCTATAGCCTCGCCTTTTCCTTCGTCCTTTTGCCCTTCTTCCTCGCTTGTTCTTTCGCAAAATTAGGTTAAGCGCCGTATCGAGCCGCCATTTTGACGATGAAAAATTGGAAAGGAAAAACGAACGATAAAAAGAATGGAAAATATATAATATATCGGAGGAGGCACACAGAAGGCAATTTCTGCGATAAAATTGTGCGTAATACCGCGTCGTATCGTATTTTTAAAGCCTCGCCTATTCCTTCGTCCTTTTGCCCTTCTTCCTCGCTCGTACTTCGACGAAATTAGGTTAGGCACCGCGGGGAGTCTCAGAAGCGAACGATCCGGTCGTTTTTAACCGCGTATCCCCTTTTTTCCCCTCGCAACGACCTTCTTCCTCGAATTCTCCAGAAGAACTTATCGGCCATGTTCGTCTCGATTCGTAAATTACGTCGACTTTCGTGAGATAAGGACGAATCGTCGCCGACCTTTTCTATTTCGATCGTTGCGCAAGAGTCCGATGGAGCCAAAGGATGCGGAGCACGTGCGTAATAACGATCGAGAGGAAACGCCGGATTCGCGTTTTCTCTTTTTTTTTTTTTTCTAAAGGAAGAAGGCGGCCGCGATACCACGCAAGCAGACATTCTTTTTCACGATAACGGACTGAAATCGAACAATGCAGCTTTTCACGAGGCTTCCAGGAAGTCGAGAGTCCAAGAGACTCCGGTGGTCTCGTTCGACGAGTGACAAGAATCGAGAACGCATCTTTACGAGAAGGAATTCGCGCCTTCCTACTTCCCTCCATCTTCCCCTCCCGCCACCGTCTATTCGCCTCGAGGTGAAAGCGAATCTATCGTCGATTACGCGATCGACTTCGATCCAACCGAGGTAACAATGAACGATTTTCGTACTTCGTGCTTCTTTATTCGATCTTTCTTCTCCTAGCGTCGTTCGATGCTTCGATTTATCATACTTCGTCGTGCGTACGCGCCAAGCCGCCATTTTGTTTTTTTTCGTTACGTCGAACGCCTCCATTTTGGCCCAAATACCGAACCGATAGCTTTTTCAATTTATTCCACTTAAAAATCGTCGAGAAAATTCTACGTGGAAAACAATCGAGCGTCGATTTACGATCGATAATCTGGGAGTTCTCGAAAATTAACGAAAAGAAAAAACCGTCGATTCTACGAACAGAGACGAAACGCGCGTCGACGCGGATACGTTCGAACGTCGCCGGATCGACGTTTCGCGTCGAGAATTAAAAAGAGAAAAAGCAATGAACGAAGTATACATCGAAACTATTCTTCGCGGTCGCTTCATCCACGTCGATCAGGCCAACATTCCAGTTATTTGGAAGCAACAACGAGGAAGAAACGAAGGAAGAGGAGAAAAAGGGAAAAAAGAAGAAAAAAGAGAAGGAGAAAGATGAGGAGGAGGAGGAGGAGGAGGAGGAAGAAGAAGAGGAAGACGTCGTCCATCGAGAACGAAAGGACGTCCCATCGATTGCACAATTTCGTGACCGGCGACGATCCGGAAGCTTACGGCGAGGGACGCGGCGCGACGCTCCTTTCCAATGACGCGCGAAGAAGATAAAGCGGAAAGGTTTGTCGTGACGTTTAATTTATCGCGTCCTTGAGAAGGAGTCGGCGAGGAAGCGGAGAGGAAGGCCGAATCGTGAAAAGGAAGAAGAAAGCAAGAGGATGGCAAAGCGCGCCAAAATTTCTTTCATCGACTCTCGCGCCGCCTGCGGAATTTTTCCCAACGACTCTAGCGCCACCTGCGGAATCGCGGAATATTTTTTCGCGGATTTGGCTCCACCTTGCGCAACTCTGGCTGGCCCACGGCTAGCCAACGATTTCTCGCGTGGCACCACCACGTGGATCCGAATAAACGATTTTTTGCGGGCTCGACTTCCTTCGTTAAAGATTTCTTCCTTCTTTCGAACCGGACGCCAGATCGGCCTTAAGATTTCTCTCTTCTGGCGTCCACGAATTTATTCCGCCCCTCTCTTCTCCTCTTTTCCTGCTTCTTTCTCGCAACACTCTCCCCACCTCCTCCTACTCCTTCTCGTGGATGATACGTTTATGGTAACCGCCAGACTCGTTCGGAACAGACGAGATCGGCCGAACTGGATTTTTTCTACGATGTCGATTTCGTCGCCGGGTCCACGCGATCGAGCACGACTCTCGTCCTGGATCGAGTCGGAAGAAAGGGTAGGGAGAAGTAAGATTTTTCGTAAAATCTTGAAAGCTTTCGATGATAACGCCGATCATTGCATTACCGATTTTCGCACCGAACTTGTTTTTTCTACGCTGTCGATTTTCTTTGCGATATCGATTTTTTCTACAACATTGGAGGGAATAAGATTTTTTGGGAAATCTTGGAACTCTCGATAATCATTGCATCGCCGATCTCTACCCCAAAAATCGGCGATCGTTCGGTGAAGGAAGAAAAAACGACGTCGGAGAAATCGATCGTCGAACGCAAAAAGAAGAAGAGGAACGAAGGATCGTTCGATGAATCGTTAACGAAATTCGAGGACGCTGCTTTCGCCTCTCGAGAGGACGAGAAAATCGTTCTTCCGCGCGGCATTAACGCGTCGATAATCGACGACAATTAAGACGATTCGTTTCGATAATACGAGGAACGAGTCGAACAACGAAACGATTTCTTAAGATCGATCATCGACAAATCGCATTAATTCCACGAAATTTCGTTTATAAAATTCCCACGGACGAAGGAAAATCGAAACGAACTGAAATTACCGATTTAACGCAATAACGAGGAAATACGAGGAACAACGTTTTATCGTTAAAAATTGCTTCGTAAATTTAACGCGAGGAAAAAGTACTCAAATTTTAACGATCCTCTGTAAAATTTTAACGATCATCTGACTCGTAAAAGAAATCATCGAGCAACTCGCAATAATTTCACGAAATTTCGTTTATAAAATTCCAACGAACTGAAATTACCGATTTAACGCAACAACGAAGAAATACGAGGAACGACGTTTTATCGTTAAAAATTGCTTCGTAAATTTAACGCGAGGTAAAAGTACTCGAATTTTAACGATCATCCGCGATCGCAACGACTCGTAAAAAAAAGATCATCGATCATCGAGCAGCTCGCGTCACTCGAGCTTCGCGCGATTTATTATCGCGTAAAATTTCGACGTTTTCCTATTTCTTCTAGGAAAAATTTCTGACTTTTAACTCTGAACCGATCTCCTTCGGCCGATTTCGTTACCGATTCCTTCGGACACCAAATAAGATCGAGAATATTTATAGACGAGCGCCTATAAAAAAAAACTCTCCGGACAAATAATTCGAAAGTTACGTGCGATCGACGCTTGCATTTAGCGGTACTTACGTAAGATTACGTTAATTAACAACGGTTGCATTTATCGTCGACACGACGAGGTAAATGTAACGAAGCGGGCTTAATTACTCGCTAGTCCATCTGGCGGAACCTAATTAATGCATAAAGGCAACGCGGTGGCATAAAATCGCGCGATTTCTGCTTACGATATGGGATTTCCTCTAAGTAATAATAACGCATTGTGCCGTAATGCATTCAAACGGTTCCAAGAGCGCTTATCAAGGTGCTATCGAGCACGCTTCCTTCGAAGACGAAACTTCGCTGCATTTTCATTCCGAAGCATGTCAATTGTCAATTTTTTCGAGGATATTTTTTCGACTTTGCCAAATCGCAAACGTGCTTTAACCCATTTTAAGCCAATGTCCCATTTTTGGGGCACATTTTCAAATTTCAAATTCAAATTTGTATTCAGTAAAGCAGTTGTACAGTTGATTTAATTTTTTTATTTTGTGTTTTTGAATTGAGCCGAGTAATGGGTTAAATAACGCGAAAAGAAGACTTTTACTAATAGAATCGACTTTATTCTTTTCTTTGCTAATGTTTTTCAAAGAATTTTATGATTCGATGCGTCGTCTGGAATTTCATGGCGCGAATAAAGAAATACGAAGGAGTTGGAAAAACTAGGCGATTTTGCGGAATTTTTGACGAATACGATAATTTCGACTAAACGTTGGTCGGAGCAGCGACATCGACCGAAGGAACGAATAAATTATGAGAAACGTTCGAAGCATGCATCGGAATAGTAGGTATCGCGAGGAAATTATTAATAGCGAGTGCAAAGCTTCGCAATTTCCATTTAAATCGTCACTGTTGCGTTACCCTTTTCACGAGAGCTTCGAGCGATATCGAACGAGTCCCAACGCACAGAGAAAACGAAACAAAGACGAGGTTCAAAATGAAAGACATCGTGGAAATTCTATATGAGTATTTATGCGAGTTTTTACTAGCGACTTCTAGACTCTGGAAAATGAATGCAATGAAAGAGGGACGAGGGAAGAAATTATTCGTTGACACGGTTGAAGAATATTTTGTCGATTATAGGAAGCATTGAAAATAATTCTAGTAGAATTTTTTCTAGTAATTTCTATATTAGGGAAAGCAAAGACAAAGAAAAAGGGAAGAAGTTATTCATCGATGGACAGTGGAAGAATATTTTGTCGATTATTCAAAGCATTGAAACTAATTTAATACAAGTTTCTTTCAATGACTTCTACGTCGTGGAAAGTGAACACGACAAAACAAAGAAAGAAATTATGCGTCGACAGACAGGCGAGGAATATTTTGTCGACGATTATACATTGCATTGAAACTAATTTGAATAAAAATTTTTCTAGTAATTTTTAGATCGTGAAAAATAAACGCAAGAAACAAGGGGAGAAATTATTCATCGACAGACACTTTAGGAATATTTGGTTTATGATTATTCAAAGCATCGGAAATAATTTGAACGAAGCCTTTTGTCTATTCCACTAGAAACCCTACCGGACTGTATGTCTAACTAAGATCGATCTTAAGACGACGCTGTTACTTCAACCTGACCAAGCTAGTGACCCATTGCCTCTAACGAATCTACAAATATTTCTTATCGGAGCGAGGGAATGTATCAAAATTAAGAGACGTAAAAGCAAGTCGAGCAAGTTTCCATTACCACCGTTACAAGGTTTCGCAATCCAAATATACGCTTGTAATCGTCGAAGAAAATACTTGAACAGGCAAGTACTGTACAAAGCCGGTGCTCTTCGTGATAGATTCACACAAACGGCACGACTGAATCGACACTACCAAGATTCTCATAACCCAAGCGTAAGAAAACCGTACCAATTTCAGTAACATGTTAAAAGTACAACAATGAACGTAAAAGTGATGATGTAAAAGTAAAAATAGCGATAAAAAAAAAAGGCAGAAACACGAAAACGAAGAAAGAAGGCCATCGACTACCAGAAATTCTAGAAACCTACCCAGCCTCGTCTGGAACGACCTTCAGGGATACACAGACTCTACGAATGAAGTTTGAAAATCCGCTCTCGAGATCGATCCAAGAGGAAGACCCCAATGGGCTAAAGGCAAGGCAAAAACGACGCGATTCTCACGACGAAGGATCCACCATCCACCACGCGAGGAGAGCACAAAGAGGTGGGAAGAAACGAGGAATACGGAAATCGATATTCGAAAGCGCCAGATCGGAACGGCAGAGTGGTCGACAACAAAGGAAATCGCTGGAAACGCCAGGGAACGCTGTGTCTTGGAATTATCTCGATGGACCAAGAAGACGAAGAAGAGACTGGAGGTCTGGAAGCCAGAATAAACGAGACGAAGAGACCGAAAAAGCGAGAGAGAGAGAGAGGGAAGTAGAGATTGGGGGGAAGAGAGAAAGAGAGAGAGAACGGAAGAAGACCATTGTAACTCTATCGTGGAGTCACCCCACACACGGAGCCTCTCGAACGAGCCAATTTGGCGGTTGGTCGCGTCACCGAGGTTCGGCTTCGATTTATTGTGCCGAATCTGGATGGTTTTCGGGTGCGTGAAAAGAAAGAAAACTGCCGAAAGAGGCGGACTCACCTGTCAATGCGTAGGGCGACAGGAGGAGGAGGAGGCCAGCTACGAGGAGCCAGCTTGAATCATCTCTTCTTTCGTCTCGCATTTTCTTGAGTTGGTGGTGTGGTCCGGCTTGGTTGGGCCGTCTTGGCACCGGCCTTTGTACGATCTTGCCTCTTCCCGTCACGATCACATAATATCGTGCACGCGCGACAGACGCGGGCTGCGCTCGGCCCGCCGGCTCTTTTCCCTTCCCGTCGTCCTTCCGCCCTTCGCGCGCGGCTCGACGGAGGACAAGCTCGTTCCTAGGTGGCCCAGGAAGGAAGGCAAGTCGAACGGAAGAAGAGAGGCGATTGGACTGGCCTGGAGGGCCTCTTCTTCGATGCGAGAGTCGCGAGGGTGGGGAACGGGATCAACAGGCGCGCGTTGACCAGCACATCGCCGATCGGCCGGCCGCCACCACCTTTGACAGATAAATGCTAGATCGCGCCGCGGAACGCGTTCAATCATCTGTTATTAAGCGACCATTTGCAATTATCGATGGGAAGCCGACGCGCGAGATATCTCGAAGACAGCCCATCGAGAGGAATCGATACGGCGCCGCGAGGACCGCCATCTTGTCGCGCGCCAATTTCGAAAATGGCGCGATGTTCGCGGCTAACCCGAGGCTCCTTGACGAACGCGGTTGGATCGACGTTAATTTTAAGTTCCATCGAGTTCCGTGGCCGGGGAATCGAGAAACGTGGCTGGAATTCGCGTCGCGAAAGAATATTCGAGAATCTCGCGATAATCGCGAACTGAAGGATCCCAACGCGGCTGTCGAACGGCATCAAAGTTACGAATAACTCGCGATTTTCGGATAATCGAGAGGCGATAGGAAGGCAGGGCATGAACTTAAAATAAAATTGTATTTTTAGAGCGCGATCCACGCTGCATTTGCACGCGTTTTGTGCACGGTGCGGAGGCAGACATCGTTCGTGGTAAAAATCGAAGACATCTCGGTCGTGGGTCACACGTGACACCGCATCGTGCGGGAGAAAGTGCTCGACTGTCTCCTCGGGTGAGTGTTTCGTATGGGTTCGACGCGTCACGCGTCGAATACTCGTCGAATGTTCGTCCGACGATTCCGTAACGTTCTTTCGTGATCTATTCTTTCCAAAATTGGACCAACCATCTCCGTTACGAGGGTTACGAGAAATCTCGATTTTAAAGCTCTTCTTTTCGCTCGTCGCACCGACCGAATCGTATACATGTTTTGTAATTTCACGAACTCGTCTCCTCGTGATTGTGTATGCTTCTAAAATCGTCGTGACGTCTCGATTGTACTAGAACGAGGTCGAATAGTTTAAATAGAATCTATGGTATGTTACCGCGAACAAAGAGGCCGTATATCTCTTATTCCTGCAATTATATTATCCATGATTTATTACTTATTTTTGAAACGTGATTTTATTTTGCACCCAGTGAATTACGTCGCTGACAGAACAAAGTTGCAAATACGAAAGTTCTAGCGATCTTCGTAAATCACGGAAAGTAACTTTTTGCGAAAGCAATCGGTTTCAGTTACGTCACGGTCCTCCACCAGAGCGGCGTAAGTGGTCAAGCCTATAGTTATTTCTCGACCCGCGTCCTGTCGAGTCGCCACCTACTATCGTCCTCATTTGTTTAACGCAGCACAATTAATCTACAAAATGGAAAGAAATATGTTAAGTGATAATATCATTATTACCTAAAATCGATAAATCTATTTGATTGTATTTTACTGTCGACAAACATCGAATACAAATTTACTTTTTAGAAGCACAGCGAGTAATTTCAAAATTATCAACTTGTCAATTAACAATTTGTTGCCAATAGTGAACAGAAGCTGAATGAAAGAATACAAGAATCATGGATTTCTCTTTCTGCTACTAAGTCGTTCCTTTTTCCACTCGTTTCATTTTCACGATTAAAGCGCCTTTGATTTAATTTAAATTGTTTTTAATCCCCTTCAACTTGATATTCAAGGGAAATCTAGTAGAGAAATTCGAAAAACTAAATTTATCTTTCTCCGAGCAATCGCATCTAGTATTTTAATACCATTTGTCAAAAGCACATACCGCGCCATCTAGCGGCGGAACAAATATTACTCGCGGTTCCACTAGGTGTCGTGATACGTGCCGTAATTGAAGAGATAGCAATATATTTAAATCGGTTGCATAAGACTTGGAAATCTAAATATACGTGCAAGCCATACTTCTCCTCTCGACACAATTCCGAATAACAAAAAACCAATTTTAATAAATGCGTTAATAAAAAGAATTCCTGTTTTCCTTGAACTCGCCAACTGTTTCGATCAAACGAAGCTGCGCCACATAAATAACGATATTGGCAAACAGATGATCGGATAACATATATATCGAGAAACGGCTAGGTCGAGCCTAGTGGTTTGCGTCGCCCTGATAAAGGATAGCGTTTTAATTGATAACTCTATTGCCACAGGAAGAGAAGAACCTTTTTCGTAGAGGTATCACCGCGTTCCCCATCGAAATATAGTTGAGCTTTCGTACGTTAGGTAACGCTGACGTTAAGGTTCGCTCAAATCGATTACATCACACGTTATTTTTAAAAAATTAATATTCCCCACTCGAAATAATTTCTGCTGAAAAAAAGGCAGCACGGGCTGCTGCTGCGATACCGGCTCGACCGTTTCCTGGTAACAGTCGTCCTAATTCGAAGCCCTCGAAACCTTGGCGTATCGCGCGCCCTCGGAACAGACATTTTTTTAAAACTTCATCCATGCATGTATTCTTCAGACGCACAGTTGCTCGGAACTGATAACGGCACGTGTCATGGCGAGCATTGTTGTCTTAAACTAGCGCGCTAAGTGTAAAAGATTTGCGATCGTATCGTCGCTGAAATCAGATAAAAGTATCGAGATGAAGGAAGAGACGGTTCTCAGTTTGAAGTGGCATAGTTTCCCATCCCACTTGGCCGTTTCCCTCGATACTTGTTACGAGAAGCAACAGTTTGTGGATGTTTCCTTGGTATGTAAGGGTGGAACGACATTAAAGTGTCATAAGATGGTACTGGCCAACTCGAGTACGTTCTTCCGACGGCTGCTGGTCGCCAATGATCATCCCCACCCGATGATAATCCTTCACGACATCGAAGCAGACGATTTAAAGACTATCATAACGTTCATGTATTGCGGTGAGATACAGGTAGTCCAGAGTGAGGTTAGAAGATTGCTAAAACTGGCCGAAATTTTAGAAGTTACCGGTCTGCGACATATTCAGACCTCCGTCTTAGCTGGAGAGGCCAATAACAGCTCTCACGAAGTTCCTAAGAAGACGACCACTGTCTCCCGTTTGAAAATCGAGGATAGCAAAAATCAAGCCTCTACCAAACCCGGCAGTTCCGACTACGAACTCAGATCAAAGTCGCAAAGTAAGATCTCTCCTCAGCCAGGGAAACTGTGTCCCTCTTCTCATACCTACAAAAACGTATCGAAGAGCAAGGCGTTGGATCAAGATGTCGGGAAGAAGAGCGGGGACAACAGTATTAACGTATTGAATCAAAGACTGGAGACTGGCAAGTCCGGTATCAGTATTATAGGGCTCAATGACATGCCCAGTACGAGCAGAGGTCTACAAAATCCGCTACCATCGAAGAGGAAGGACCCGGACGATTCGCTCATCAGTTGGCCTAAGATTTTATCCGCGATATCCAAGGACAAGCAATTGCCCTTCAAGAAGTTATGCATCATGGACGAAGTAGAGATCACTCCTGGCAAACCGCCCACCCCGCTGCCAAATCCTGAACAGAACGAGCCACTGGACAGGAGGAAACTCAACGACGCTTTGGAGAGCAACACATCCATGAAGTGCGCAGTTTTTATAAAAGATGAGATCGACATAACTTCGGAGCTAGAGGAAGACATCGACATGGATCCTCTGGAGGTGGAAGAGATCGAGAGCGATAATATGGAGAACGTTGTGTCCAAACGACTATTTCCCTTCACGGGTATAAAGCACGGTTCTTACAGTGGTGGCGCTTTGCCAGACTTTCCGCCAAAAAGAGGTTCTAATGGTTAATCCGACGACCAAATTCAATGAGTCTACGTTGCTTTGAAACTGGTGCTTTAACCGACACAGCTAGTCTTTTGTATTTGTAAGTTCTCCTTCGGATACGTTACCTCTCATTGGAATAAGTTTCTTCGTGTAGATAATTACTAACGGCGTTCTCTTTATCTAACTTTTGTTACATAATCGTACCTCTTTTGTAATAAACCAATACAAATCGTAATGTACTTGTTCGTTATTTCCATTTTCTTCTAACTTAAAATGGTAACTTCAGGAGTATCGTGCTCTGCTTTGACGTTTAAAGAAAGAAGTCACGGTTCGAAGGTCTTACTTTTCTATATTGTTTCGTAATAAAAGAACTTGTACGTAGGAGAGTCGTCGATATAAACACAAGACGCATCTTTGTCGACGACAGAACATCTGTATGTAACGTAACGTCCTATCGAAAGCAATGCGTACGATAAAGCAGTGACGTAGCAGAAAAATTAATTCTTGTTAAAATGATTAATGAGATTACTATTCTATTTAAAAAACAATCATTCGTTGTAGGCACAAAGCGCATCCTGCACATAATTGTATACGTAGCTGCGATATTTCCTAAGCGACGAGGTTTTCATATCTATATACATGTTTATAGATACACGTATGTGGATAACAGATCGATTCGCTGCCATAGAAACGATTTACCTTGTCGTACGTAATAGATGTTACACGTGAATTACTACGTTTAATAATTGCATGGTAATAAAGGCCTTCAAAAATGGATTCGACCTCGGAGAATAAAGAGATCGACGAAAAATTGCTCGAATGTAAGAAAGCTACGGATAATTTGAGCGTAGACAAAAGAGCGACCGAAGAGGAATTTCAAAACTTTATGCATCGCGTCACGGAAATTGGTAAGTAATCGAAATACTATCGCTACTGCAAAACTAAAATTTGAAACTTTACGGCCTTAAGAGAAGATCGTAAAGAAGTTGGCGTCGAACGATTTGGAAGAGCAGCGACACGGTCAAATGCTAGCCGATGAAATCTTGAAAGAGAAAGTCCAGAAAGAATTTACCGAGGTTGAAGATCTGATAGTTAAGAGTAATCGTACGGTCATTAACAAATCTGCCTTCGAATCGGACGCTACCGATCCGAATAAGATGGAACGAGGTAATACCGACTAAGCGTAGTTTAACCCATTATCCGCCAATGTCCCATTTTTGGGACACATTTTCAAATTTCAAATTCAAAGTTGATTAATGCGAATGTCATTGTACGGTTAATTTAATTTTTTTTTTTATATTTGAATTAAAACGATCAGACGTGTTTATGAAAAGTGTCGAAACGGACGCTCGGAAACGCGCGGAAGATCGAAAAATAAGGAACGAAAGGGCGGAGACTCTAAAGAGGATCGCTAACGGCGCATTTAAAGGAGGAGATTACGAGAAGGCTGTGACGTATTTCAGCAAAGCGATCGAGCAACGTAAGGATTCTTCCGTCTTGTGGAACAACAGGGCGTTGTCGTACATGAATCTTGAATTATACGAGAAGGCCTTGTCGGATTGCGAATGGGCATTGAAAGTGAACGATTCGAATATAAAGGCTCTTCTGAACAGCGCGAAATGCCACAAGTATCTAAATAACGAGGAGAAATACAAAGAATACATCAGGATGGCTAGAGAAAGGAATTCACATTACAGCAAACTCATAGACGGTATTAAAGGCTACTTCGAACGCCGTACGGTCGCATGTGTTTTATAATACGAATATAATTTATTTCTTGTAGATTTTGAAGAGAGTTTAAACAGCGAATCGAACGTGCGCGTAGATCGAGAGATCGGTGACGTTTAAAGGCACCTTCTCGACGTAGCTTTGCGTTCGATACAAAGGTAACGGCGTACAAACATATGTATATAACACAAACTCGTTGTTAATTGTATTTATAGAATTAAATAACAATTCTGTCGAATGAAAAGAAACGATGTTATTTCACGGAAATCCCTTTGTTCGTAGCTGTATAAGTGACAAGCGAGCCATCGCGTCAAGGCGGATCGATAGTCTCCGCGTAGGTTTCTTTGATCTCCGAAAGAGATCGCGGCTCGTGGAGAAAAACCGTACACTCGATACCCTGAAATAAATATTTACGATATTAACGTAAAGGTACAACGCGATATATAAAATCTCAATTGCTCGAGACGAGCGACATAATATAAAAATTCACCTGCATACGCGCAGCGCGAACGAATCCTTCGTTCGCGGAGACGGTGATGCTCTTCATATTTTCGCCGGTCGCGAAAACCACCCGAGACCTGTCCTTGATCTTCCCTCCGAGGCTCAACTTCTCCATGATTCTACCCCTTGCTATATCGTCCACGACCCGAACTCGTCTCAATAGATTTTGGCTTCGTAACGTTTCCTTGGGGCCACCGATCACGTCCACAATGTTCATGAAATTGTTGTAAGCCGTTCGGCAAACTATCAGATCTTTCCCTTTGAACAATTCGTCTAAGATAGGCTTCACTGGCCTCTTCCTTTCCATCTCGGCTTGCTGGGTCAGCAACGGCTCTCTGTAGGTGAAATGAGCATATCCGTTGGTCGTGTTAGTGACGTACGCCAGCAACGTCGACACGTCCAGGTTGAGTATTTGAATCTCGTTCGATATCGCGGAGATGCTTAGCCTTTCGAGGCTTCGGGAGCTTGAACTTTCATCCGACTCGTCGATTTCGTCTTCCTCCTTGGGTACGAGCATCGGCGAGTCTCCAGATTCCTCGTCGATTTCTATCTCCAAAATAATAATAATTATATATAATGTTATTATCGATAATAACAATAATAAATAAAATAAAATACGACCATTAACTTCTACGATTACAAAAGCATGTACCCTATAGAGGCGTATCCGTGCGAGGTGATAACGTTTACGACGATAGGCTACCTACCATTCGGTTCGTTGGTCTCTTCGGTGCTTCGTTCGCCCTGGCGGTCGTTCCTTATTCTTTCACCTTCGACGATTATACCCATTCGCTCCAAGCGCGCGGCCAGAGGTATCTCTATGCCGTAAGCAAAATAAAATACAACGTCGGGTGGTCTGTACAAATAAGGGTGACATTTGGCACATTGCAGATAAGACTCGGCTTGATCGAGAACAGACTTTTGACCGTATTCGCCATTACCGAGCGAAATCAAGGTAAGGGCTCGTGCGTTTCTGGCAATGACCTTGACCCAAGACGCACCGTTCATACATACTAGGTCTACTTCCAGCCTGCTCTTCTGCCACTTGAAAGGCCTCATCACGCTAACCGGATCTTTAGCGTAAAACAGCCTCGCTACCATCGCGTCCAGGTGAATGAGGTTTGTACTCTGTAGGTGTTCCTTCTTTACGTTCCCTATGGACCGTACCTATGCAAGAATAAGAGAGACAATGAGTATGGGCGTGCGTAGGATCAAAGGACCGTACGTTTGACGGAGCTCGAACGTGGTAGATATTTTAGGTCCGAAAGTTAGGTTAGGAACTGTTTCGAGGTCGAGGCGAGCGAACGAGCCGGGAATCGAGTGGAAAGCATTGGTCACCTTTATCGGAAACCCGTTTGTCGATAGGAACGGCTTACCTTCTCCAAGAACTTGATCTCTTGTTGGATCTTTCTCGCCAACTTCTCAACGCCATCGATCTTTCTCATTGGCTTCAGTCGTACGACCATGTCCTTGCCGGATTGTATTTTTTCGTCGAGAGATTTGAGCAGATCGAGATCGTCGTCCATCGTCGGTCGTCGAAGGATCGATGTCGAAAGGCACGCGGATAATTTCTATTATCCAAGCGAATCGGTGTTATTCTCGTTAGCGCACGATCGACAAGCGTAGTGTCGGCGGCCATCTTGAAGCACAGGTCAATATCGTATAATGTCGTCCGGGTCGGTTGTCAAACTCATCTTTTAACCTCACAAACTTTTCATTTTTTTAGACAAGTGTCGTTAGTGTCAGCGTGCCAACCATCATGATATCTGTGACCCATTGAACCGTGCCCAGGTGCCACGGTGCTATTTTAACAATCGCTGGCCCGACTGCTGAAATAACGAGGGTATTCCGTTATCGCGCCTTAATTATCGTGACGCACTGTCAAGTTAAGCCTAATAAAAGCCTAGAAAGCGTACAGATATCCGTCTAAGAGAAATGTCTAGCGCGAAGATCATAGAAAATCCTGAAGTGCCGGGTGAGTGATTACTTTAAAAGAAGATGTTATTGCTTCGGTGATTCGCGCCGTTCTGATCGTACGGCGAGTTAATGGTTATGCTGTCAACAAGTATTTCTTATTGATAATGCATTTCGATCGTAATCGTATCAAGGATGTTCTTTTCCGTATCGCTTTCGACGTTTCCGACCGGAGCCGGACGTTCGAGAATTTTCATCGATCAATCTTGCATCTCGCGAGGCACGTCGGGAAGATTCTCCTTGCGAATTCGTAGCGATTGACATCTTGCGGACATGTGTATGCGCTTGTGTTTAGAGGAATTCCGCCGTACGAACGACTCGACTTTCTACGAGTCGCGTCTTAATATCGTACGTGACGTCGATCACAAAAATAGTCATTGGCGAGCTTTTATTCGACGAATTAACGATATCCTCGTACGAAACGTTTCGA
>JAITYT010000330.1:4067980-4080419 GCA_025433975.1 Liostenogaster flavolineata
TCGTGCTCCTGTCGTTCGTTCGGTTTACTTAAGCCCGGTTTGCGGAGCACGTCGCCTTCTCCGGACGTGACGAAATTGTCGTAACGCCGCTTTTCCACCGCCTCTTCGTCCTGGTCTCCTCTCCTATCTCTCGATCGGTGGTTAATGCGCATGCGCGCTAAGGACGCGAGATACCGCCGTTGCTTGATTTTTAACCTCTTTTTTTTCTTTTTCCTGAAAAGAAAGAGGGCAAGAGTTAGGGCACGTACGACGTTTCCTTTCTCGTTCGTCGAATTAGCACGAGTTTATCGCGCGTATACCGGGTGACTCCTCGATTGCCATCGTTTCGAGCAGCTTTTCTCGTCCGTTGACTCGAGTCTGTGCGGAACGAGGTGTGGGAAATCGTCAAAAAAAGAGATAAAAAAGGTCCAATCTTCCATCGATGCCGTGGAATTATCGAATTACCTCGAACCCATTCCGGTTGTCCGCAACTGACGAATTACTTTAAAGGTCTAGGCCTTTAAAAAGGTACCGAGGGTATTTTATTTCTCGTATTTCTCGCTAAAATCATCGAGTCAAAAGATATTCGAGGTTACGGTAGCTCCTTATGCATCGTCTTGCCTACGATGGAAAATATTTACGTACGAATGTATCGAATTGGGATGTATTATATGGGCCAAACGAATTTTCGATCGATATCGAGAACGATGATAAACAGCGGTTGGCTTTTATCTCACGGAAATTCGTTCGCAATAGGCTCCATCGATGTCGACGCGTCGCGCACCTTGCATTAAAGCCGGCTTTTGGCCGTCAAACGAATTTTCTCCATCACGACTGGAATTACGATCTAGATAACATCATGGTTATCGACCTCTTTCTCTTCTATTTTTTTTTTAACCACGTTATTTTGCAATCGACGCGTTTTCGCAAACGCACAATGATGATTTTTCATTAGCACTCCTAACGAGCCAAGATGGCGGTCGGAAGAATGAAAGATAAAAAAGACGGTAGAAAGTAAAGAAGAAAAGAAAACAGATTTCTCGTTCTATCTCGATCGGTCGGTAGAGTTTTATCGAACGATGATCTTGATGACGTTTTGGTCTCGATCTCATCCTCTTCTATATTTTCTTTAACCACGTTATTTTCCAATCGACGCGTTTTCGCGAACACACAACGACGATTTTTCATTGGCACGCCTGACGAGCCACGATCGGCCTGTCGAAGGAGGAAAAAGTGAAAAAATGTTGGAAAGTAAAGAGAGAGAGAGAGAAAAAAAAACAGGTTCCTCGTTCTATCTCGATCGGTCGGTAGAATTTTATCGGAGGATCTCTTCGCGGTCCTCTTCGACATCGAAGAAAAGTTCTTCAAGGATGAAGGTGGGATGGGGACGAACGACGAGCGACGATTTTCATGCGACTACGGCACTGGAAAATAATCAAAGCCATGCGAAACCGGTTTGGCCGAGCGCGTTCTCCGAACGACACGTTATTTGGTCCTCCGGACTGTGAAACATATTGTGTTCTCGATGCTCCGATTTTACGGATGCGCCAAAGGCCAGCGCGGCAACGACTGCGCACCGCGAATCGCTTCTCGATGGGGGAAAAAAACCATGCGAAAGCTATTCCGTGAGGCGACCATCGAAAGATGCGAATTTTCTTAGAAGGATCCTCTCGTACGAGGGACCTTCGTGCGAAATTTGACGATCGATCGCCGTCGATGGCGTCGACATCGAATTCTTCGAGTTATCAGCCATTTTACATTCTACGCTTTTGTCGCTCCTACCACTGCTTTCACGGACCTTTCGACGTCTCTCTTTTTTCCCCTTAAATCCGCGTAAGACACGACGGCGCGCGTCGCCTCGCGTCCCGTTAGCTCGACACCGATCATTAAATATAATCGCGAGTCGCATTACTTGAACTCTGTGGGTCGTTGAAGCCTCTCTCCTTTTTGCTTTCTTTTTCTATTTTTTTTCTTTAGAAGTAAAACGAAAGCCTTTCGTCGTTCGAAAGTTGGCGCCGTGTCGAAAAGCGCGAATTAACGTAGAAAAGATAAGACATTTGTTCAACGCGTCGTCTTTAAGCAAGAATGTCGCCTAGGAGAACGTAGATGTTGTTGTGACATGGGTAGCCTAGTGGGCCAAGCATCGCACGCTTGTCGACAAATTTTAGTGGCTGCGATAGCAAATACAATGAAGGACAGGGTCTCTGAAAAGCCACAAATCAAACCCTGGTAACACAATGGGAAGATTGAAGAACCTCTTTGACCGCCTACTGGAACGTGACGACAACGCATGTTCCACTGGGTTTTAGAGGAGTCGCTAAGATTCCTACTATCTTCTTTTCTACTGTATAAATCAGCTCGTTCCGATGGTATGTTTACTCGGACACCTAACCGACCTAACGATAACTCTCGATGTAAATTACTAATCGATCAAGGCTACGTGCTGGGTCTTTTTTAACCCAACAATTTTAACCCCCTTTTTCTACGTTCATTGCAGGACTTTCATTGACGCGCTATATCAGCAATGATAAACTCGCGTTAAAAGCGTTGCAAGCGTATGCCAAGTCCTGGGTTCGAATCTTGGCTCGAACTTTTTCGTGGTCACCTAAAGAGACAGTGAAAAATCTACGTTAACGCGTCGACCGCCGTGTCGCCCATCTTTTGTCACCGATTCGTTTTCTCGCGGTAGATCGAGTTCGGCGGGATCATTTTTCAAAATTTTACCGTCGAAGCGTGAAATCCAACGGGAATTTTCCTGGAACCCTTTTCGCCCTATAATGCAATTACGAAGTTCGACCCGATCGAAAGGCGCGCTCCAGGCGTCCAAGAGAACAGAATGCTGTTCCCGTGATGCTTATTGGTCTGCGGCTTAACGGTACTCGAATGGCGACAAAAAGAAAGGGAAAAAGCGAAAATCGCAGAAGGACTGGATCAGAACTATTCGGACGATTCGATCCGTCGTTTCTTTCCCCGTTATCGAGCGAACCTAGCTGAACCAAGCACGAAATCAAATTACCGCTTTCGATCTGACTCCAGAGATCAGCATCGGGATCGAATTGGACTCGCTGCTCATGGTCACGCTCTGGAGGCGTTAATTCCTCCTACGGATCTCCTCTCTCTCTCTCCTATTGTCCTTCCGTCTGGTCGACCTCGTTGCTCCTACCACGACCAGCTTGCCTCGTCTCTTTGGCTGTGGACCTACCTACGAAACGAATGGATGTGCGTACTTCAACGTGAGAACGGATCCCTAGATGTTTGTCTCCTAGCTCGTGGCGCGTTTATCCGCTCCCCAGATCTGCCCGATAATCGTCGGACCGTTAGACGAAAATGATCGCAGCCAGGCGAGATATCTCGCGTTACACGTTGCGTCGCTTACGTTCCTTCTTCGAGTATGTACCTCCTTGCCTCTATGCGCGTGTATGTAGCTGTATGTAGAGTGTGTTCTGTGCGATGTGACGTCGTGTGGTACGTGTGGTGCGCGTGACGCGCCTCCTCTTCTCTTCTTTTCTTCCTTCTTTTCCTTGTCCTTCTCTTGCCTCTATATCTGTCTCGCGCTCACCACCGACCTTCTTTCCCCTTCTCTTTCTTCCTCTCTGCTCCCATCGTCCGCGTACATCCGTAACGCATTCCGCAGAAGTAATCTCCATCGGTGTCGAGGATTCGAGCAATTAATTATGATTACTGGTATTATTAAAGAAGAGGCTTGCTTCTTCCTCTCTTCTTTCCCCTTTCATTTTCTAACCTCTCTTTTTCTCTGTATTTGTTTTTCTCTTTTCTCTCTCTCTCTTCCTCTCTTTACGAAGGATATCCTTCGTCGTGGGTATGAAAAAAAATCTGCGTCCTTCCTATTATTCTCTTCTCCTTATTTTTTGCTTTTTTAAAAACGTCGAGTATATTAAATAAAAAAAATTGGTCGATCGAAGTTTTTTAATCGAAAAATCGAAGACGTTCATACGATCGATGCTTTTCTTTCAATTTTCGAAGCGATACGTCTCCTAAGTTCTCCCTCAAATTGGTGGAATAAACGGTGGAAGTCGGTCGAGAAGGAAAATTTCCCTCGGTGTCTCTTGTGAAAACATCGCTCGATGGTCGACAGACCTGCGGAAGCAGTGAAAGTGGTCCAGCGAGTCGGCGGTTGGCTCGTCCTTTTAGAAACCGCACGTTTGGTGTCTATTCGTTTGCCTAACACCAAGCGCACCACACCGTTAGTCCGTCACTGATTCGTCGGTACAGATGCGCTGCAGGCTGTTGCGACACTTCCATTAAGATACAAGCGCGTAATTTAATGGAATTGGCAGAGCAATCGCTTTCGTGTTCTTGCCTTTCTTCGAGATAAGGATTATCAAAGCCGTTATGATTCTATCGATCTTTAAGTTTTAATCGTAGTTTTGTCTCTTGATAATACGCTGCGCCATCAGTTCGATTTGGTCATGCAGATTGCCGAATAATTAATGGAGATGATAGATTTCAATCGTTTGGTATCATTCGTCTTACGAAGTGAGAAAAAATAACTGCTTCGTGAATTTCAAGAAGCAACTGATCATAATGACGATCGAGTGGCATCGAGATCCTTGATGTTCAGTTTGACCTGGGTATCTCCAATGTCCAATTTGGTCTAGATATCCTCTATGTTCAGTTTGGCCTGGTCATCTTCAATGTCCAATTTGACCCAGGCATCCTAATTGCCCAGTTTGGTCTGGACATCCTCAATGTCCAGTTTGGTCTGGTCATCTTCGATGTCCAATTTGACCTAGGCATCCTAAATGTCCAGTTTGGCTTTGGTATCCTTTCAATCGCTTGTTTCGCGAATTTCTCGTAGCGGCGGACATCGGCATCGATCGGAACGTACAAGATTTTATCCAGGTACGAATGGCTATTAAATGTACGAACGAAGGAAGTTGAGAAAATCCGTAAAGCTCGCTTCGCAACCTCGCCGCGTTCTCGCCATCGTCAGGCACTTGTATCAAAAGTATTTCTCAAGTCGATCGTTGACCCATAATCAAGGAATTCCGCCATTACAGTGCGCGTACTCGAAGGATTTTTAATTTCTTCCCGGAAAGTGGATAGATAAAGGAAGACGATGGTACGACGAGAAGCACGAAGGAAAATGAAAAGCGCGGAATACCAGAGCGTCGTTTTTCATCGTCTCCTTTTCCATTAATTCAATTTCTCATTAATAGGGAAACGATTAATCGCGATTGCCAACGAATGTTCACTCATCGGAAATTTTTCAAAATTTCAAAAAATCTCTGTTGGTAACTATCGAGAAGTTTCAACGATGCCAAGAATATAAATCATACAAAATTGACGGGATAGGGTCGCGCAAATAGCCGAATGAAGACCGAAAGGAGGACACCGAAGAACCGAAATCCCGTTTACAGTTCGAAAGACGTCGTTTCTCGACGACAACGACGACAGGTCCTTCCACTCGGCCGTGCAATCTCGACGGTTCATCTAGCATCTAGGGTTACCTGGTTCCTCCCGCAGCTACAGGTACCAACACGCCCTCGCGCTCAGAGATATTATTATATTATCCGCAAGGTCGCATTTTGACCCGGCACCGCCGGCGATACGAGTCGAGATAAGATCGATAAGATCATCGTTTCAACGCCGCCGCGGCTCGCGCGCTGGATGGAAATTCAATTTTCATCGCGACGCGCGCCCCGGCATTCTTCTCTAACCGTCTCCCGATCATCGACCGGCTCTGAAACGCTTCCGAGGTACACTCCAGCCGCGACGCGATTTCTCCGCTTCCTACGAGCGAACTTTTATCTCCGCGACGACGTTTCGACCCTCCCCCTGCCTCCGCGCGCGCCCCTTCATCGACTCCCAGCCGCCCAGAGCCGACAGTTTCCCCATCGACGTTGTCGTCGAGAGTTTCCACCCTCGTACGAGTAAATAAAATCGCCCAACTTCCGAGAAAACTCGCGCGTCACCCAAATACGGATGACGTTGCGCTCCGAGCGCAAAACGCGATACATCGTCGTGTCTCCTCGAGGACGTTAGGAACTTTCCTCGTCCCATCGGAGCTGCACTTTATCGCGTCTCCAACTTTTCATCGTCAAATAATTCTCCCCTAATGGTTTTCAAACGACGATCTCCCATAAATTTATCGTATTCCTTAGCCCGCGACGCGTGGTGGGGATTCGATAGGCGAGTCGGTAAGTTTTGGGCCTCGTGCGATTTTTTTGAAAAAATTCAACAAGTTTTTTTTGAGGGCGAAAAATTGGTTTTATCGTCTTATCTTTACAGGGCAAATTCTTCTCTAATTTCTCGAACTGTTTGGCTTCGTTCCTTCGAGGAACGAAGCTCCGATGAAACAAACGACCTAACGGTATTATTCTTTCCTGTACACTCGGTCTCCGACGAAACGACCTATCCTCCAGACGGCAGGCAGGCGCGATTACGCTGGGCTGCATCGCGAATTCATCGAGATTTTTGACCTTTCGACGGCGATCTCGCGAGGATTACAAAAAAAAAGATGTCGTGTTCGTCGTCGTTCCGGGAAGGCGACGAGCGAACGTTCGACGCGATAACGCGTTTCGAGGAGCGGGTAATAATAATATCGCCCGACAAAGAAGTCTCTTAGGTCGCACAAAGGAATGCATTTATTTAATCCGTGATTGACGGATCGTTAGCTCGAGCGAAACGCCGTTCCCGCCGTTCTAAAGATCATCGCTGGAAGAACGGAGATTATCAAGACATTTTTTCGACGATAATCATCGAGGAGCTAGAAGAGAGAAAAGGTATAAACGCATTGGCGCGAACACGGACCGGGAGGAGCGATCCTTTTAATTTATGATCCCCCGATCGGCCCATCGATTGTTCCGAGTTCTTGCGTTTTCTATTATTCGGACAAAATATTCCTCGATGAGGCGCGATGTGTTACGACGATCTCGCCTTTATCCGCTTAAACGATCGATATTATCGCGCTTCTTCATCGAACGGAGGGACAGTTCGGCTCTCGGATGGCCAAATGCTCGTGTTCGCGCGCCATATTTGTTCGTTGCTGTCCCCCCCGCCATTTTGTCGCTATTGTTAGACACAAGGCGTTCCTACGTACATTTACGAGGAAATATTTAATTTGTAGTTCACGATATAATTTAAATTTAATTATTATTAATTACTTCTCGAATTCTCTAGAAAAATCCTCCAGATCCGCACAACCGATTTGTCGTCCGTCAGTTATCGCGAGATTCTTACGATTTTCATTGTTCCAACAAAATATTCGTGGTTGGAACGCGCTTTAACCTCGACCTCGCCTTTATCCGCGCGAGCAGACGAGATTATCGTGCTACTTCACTGAACAGAGAATCAATTCGGCTCTCAGGCGTCTGCGATATTTCGTCATTACAGACACAACCGTATCACTGTGCCACTGTCGTCATTCGTAGGTTCGAGGCGTCCCTACGTACATTTATCACGAAATATCCAATTTATCGCGCGCGGGCGAATTAAGACGACGAAAACTATTCGTAGTTAAAACGATGCTGTCACCTCGACCTCGCCTTTATCCGCGCGAGCAATGAATATTATCGCGCTTCCTCATCAAACGGAGAGACAGTTCGACTCTCGGGCGTCCAAATGCTAGTGTTCGCGCGCCATATTTATTAGTTGCTGACACCGCCGCCATTTTGCTGTTGTTAATGGGCGTAAAGCGTTTCCACGTACATTTGCGAGGTAATATTTAATTTATAGTACGCGTACGAATTATTATTGATTTTAATGATATTCGAATTCTCCAGAAAAATTATCCAAATTCGTCCAATCGGTCGTTCATCGCTTATCTCGAGATTCTTACGATTTTCACTATTTCAGCAAAATATTATCGCGCTTCCTCATCAAACGAAGAAACAGTTCGACTCGCGGGCGTCCAAATGCTGGTGTTCGCGCGCCATATTTGTTCGTCGCTGACACAACCACCACTACTATTTCCTACTCGAACGATTGGCAGACCTTCGTAATCTCTCGTTCGCGTTGACGTCAGCATGTCTCGCTTCGCACGACGCGGCCAGCTCGCGTCTCGCTGCGTTAAACGGACGACGAATAATTATTAATTGCCCTACGAAGAATTCTTGGGGTCCACGCGATCGATCGGGTTTTCACGCTTCGATGTAAAAAAGAGAAAAGAATGGACAGGTAGGTAGGCGCGTTAGGTAGGTAGTTAGGGATAGATATTGGTCTGTAGATCAGAAGACGAGATTAGAAAATCCCGCTTTGACCGACGATTTACGATGGAAGCTCGATGAACGATCGCTGATATTTAACCTTTCCTCTTAAGCGGTGTCCGATTGAAAAATACTCACCGATCGAACGGGTGTGTTCGTTGCCCGAAGTTGGTCTACACCTTCGACTGCTACCAACTAAATTCGAAAGCGTCGATTTATCGCCCCGACAAAAGTGGACGATCGATGATGGAGTCCGACTATCACGAAAACCAAGTATCGACGAATTTATCTCGAACCTACCGAGTTTCTTACCAGCGAGGCGTTCAAAAGGATTCCAATAAGAATACTTTGCTAACTCCCAAAGATCGATTTCTTCCTCTAAACTCCCGTTTTTCCAGTTTTCGAATTTATCCAACGAAGGACGCCATTTTGAAGGAATCAACGAAGCGTCTCTGCCACGCGCAGCGAATCCATGGATATCGGGAAACGTTCGACTAATTCGACGGACTCGGGAAAAGTTGGCAACGCAGGCGGTGCTCCTGTTTCTCTGTCTCGCTTCCTCCTTCGTCGAGCGATCACCTCTCACCTATGGAAATCGTTCGGATTGCCTTGAAGTGTTCGAACGCCGATCGATTATTCCAGGTGGTATCGAACCGTAATCCCCAGTCTGAGCGCGTTCGAGAACACCTGTGGTGTAACGACGACGTCGACGACGGCGATAATAACAATGATGGTAATAACGCGAATAATAGATGTAATAGCAATAATAGGAGTAATAATAATAATAATAATAATAATGATGATGATAATAACAACAACAGCGACGACGACGATAGTAATTAGCGTGTCATGGCGTCGGAATTACGAAACTCAAACGTCGGCTTCCACGTCGGGGTGAAAGGTTCTTCCACGACCTAGTTATGGTTATCAAATCGCGTTTACTCGAGATTGAAAAAGAAAGAGTTATCGAGCGCGATGGGCGCGACCCGAGTCTATTATTCGTTCGTTAACGATTCAAGATTCGTAACGGGGTATCCTAACGACAATGTACGTCCCTGATGGAACGAGTTTCCCGCGTCTTTTTTCGAGTTTGAGCGAGTCGCCAATCGGCACTGCCGATCGATGGTTCCCACGCCAACTCGATACGAGTCTGGATAGATTTCACGAGCTCGCAACGGCGCGAGACGTTCTCGAACCTTCGAATACGCGAAGATCGAGTTTAATCGACTCGTTAAGCACGAAACGAGTCGGTATATGACATTTCGAGAAGATTAGAAGATGGGACAATTGAGGTTAGGTTGTTAAAAACTGGCCAAACATGCCAATGGATCTTCCGTTTTAGTGAAAATCGATAGGATAGGATCGAATTACCGCGAACAAAATGGCGGATGGCGAATGGTCACGAAAATCGGTAAAAATCGGTACGCGACTGTTTTCCAGAGCGCTGAGTGGAAATCCACGATCGAGCCGCGTCGAATCGAAATCGACGTTTTACCGAAGCGAACACTCGAAACGCGAGGGATATCACATCGACGATCCCGGGAAAGATCTCGAGCCGATACGAAGCGAGACATTCCGTCGTCGCTTCGTCACGCGCAAGATTTAACGTTTAATCGTATCACGACGCATCGCGGCACGATCGGCGAACGCCTACGCACCGATATCGTCACTTTTATCTGATATCTCGATCAGCGCCAGCCCAAACGAGCCAGAGAGCAACGACCAGCACGCTCCATCGACCATCGACGATCTTGTTCATCCCCTGTCGAGCCGTCGCCCCCGTATTGCCGTCGTTTATCGCGCTCGCGACCTTTTTCCCGAAACCTATCCCCGCGATCCATCGTATCTTCCTTCCATTTTTGCTGGATCACGAGCTTCACCAGCGTAGGAGGAGAAGGTACGTAACCTAACCTCGAAATCCTCGTCCACGAGAAATCGTGTTGCGTCGTACTTTTCGGGTTACGTCTAAAAAGTATCGAGCTCGTCGAAGAAACGTCATCGAACAAAATGGCGCCTACAAATCTCTTTTTAATCACGAGCTTTTACGCGTCGAAATGAAAAAAATTGCTTCTTACATTGTAGAAGAACTTCAGTAATTGGCAAACACGCGCCATTTTGTTTTCGACGACCTTCCGCAAATAGCTCGATACTTTTTCGACCCATTCGATCTATGGAAAGAGAGCGAGAGAGGGAGAGAGTGAGAGAAAGAAGTCATCCGAGAGCATCTGTCTTCCTCCCCTCGGTCTTCCCCTCTTCCCTCCTGACCGTCATGAATTTTTTCTCCGGGGTGAAACGAACAGCCGACGAAGACGAGTCACCCTGTCTCATCCACGTGCCGGTGAATTCGAACTTAACGAGATCGGCACGCGTCTCTCTCTCTCTCTCTCTCTCTCTCTCTCCTGTCGGTCGATCGACTACGCCTGACGCCTTCCTCGTTGCCGGATAGTGGTACAGGAGGCACGAAAGTCACCGACCGGATTATCGTGCCTCGTTTCCCCGTGCTGCCGGGTGCCGCGGGAGAGGAGGGACTAGACGCGAATGGAGATAGGTAGGGGTGCGGAGTGTGGGGAGTGCGCGCCGGAAAAAAGGAAAACGACCGTTCAGCGATAAGGTCGAGTTAAGTCGTACGGCATGGTCGTCGTCGACGTCGTTTTCCATCGAGATAGGGCTCACGAGGAAGACCACGACGTCGATCGTCGAATCCTTGATTTATTACGTCATCGTCGAGGTGAAGCACGCGATACGGCAACTCGCTCGTTACTCCAAGGCTCTTAAGCTTTAGGAAGGATGCGTTTTGCGCGCGCGTTGCATTTCGAACGAACGTCGGGGTTTTTTTTCTTTTTTTCTTCTTTTTTTTTTTTAATACGAGAACCACGAAGGCGTCGATGGACGCGATTATTTCAGCTATTTTTCAAGGAACGATCGTGGCTGGAGGCTTTCCGACCAATAGGATCGATTTTTCACTCTTGGCTGGTGTTTAGCGCGTGGGATGTCCTCGATAAGGCGGTAGACCAACTACGAGGAAATCGTTCTTCTATTTCTTTTGTTGCGGATCGTTCAGTGATACGACACGAAATTTGTACGATTTTGACCAACTCTTTGCCTCACAGATCGAGAAAATATACGTCCGGGGGTGTCTTAGAGGCCTGAGTTAGCCGAGAGGGGCAAAAACGCATTTTGCCCTTGAGCTAGCGATTTTTCGGGTAGAATCCGACAAAGGCTAACCGACGAAGGAACTACGTCCAGTTTTTTCTCCGTATTCCTTAGAACTTCCAGAGATAATTCCGAGGATATCGATAAAATCTAAGCGCTCGATTCAACGAGTTGGTACACTTTAGGAACTTTACCAGGAGAGGAAGGAAAGAACCTCGGCCGATATCGGCTCTCCTCGAGGTCGACGTCGTTTCACGAAATCCGATACGTTACGGATTCTCTTCTCCTGGTCGTGGTTCTTCTCCGTCGACGCTCGTTCGCCGCCGGACAAAACGACTTAATCCACGATCCTGAGCGATTGGTAAAAGCGATTGCGAGCTGAACGTGCCACTGAAATCCCCACTATCGACGCGAGTTGGAATCGTCTTTTCGTTCGTTTTCCGGCATCGCCTTTGCCGGAGATTCCTTTGCGCCTCACCGTCGCCGTCTACTGGATTTACCCCTCCGCCCCATTCTCATCCCCCTCTTCCGTTTGCTCGTTTTAAGCCGCGTCCCTTTGATTCCTTTTTTCCCCAGCGCTTCGCTCGATCTTTAACGTTTCGCCATCCCAACCCTCTGGCCTCCCGGTCGCTGATTCCACCGCAACAGGACGGATATAAATAAAAATTCGTTCCCTCTCCCCTCCCCTTGGCCACTTTCGACCACCTTTCACCCGACATCAAAGCCATGATCCAACATTGTCTGGCGACCTCGTAGACGATATTTATGGCGTTGACGCGCTGACGAATTACCGGGCCAGCCATGCCCACCCCTACGCGATAATTGCCAAGATTTCGGTCGGGCCACAATTATGTTCGGCTCTATTGGACGTCTTAGGTACCCTTCTCCGGTGGTGGCGATGCTGCCGGGGGTGGAAGGGGGCACCTCCAGGGATTTCGGTTTGTTTTTTCGTAGACGTACCTTGCCACGGTTAGGTAGGTAGGTAGGTAGAGGTAGAAGTAGACGTACTACATCAGTGAATAGGAGATTCGCCTTATTCCCTGCTCGAGTTTCATGGGAATCTGGCCAATGGTGCGCGCGCGCGAGCGCTCGGTCTCGCTCCTCTTTTCTCTTTCTCCCCCCTTTGCGTCGTTGCTGCC
>JAITYT010000330.1:4091222-4107453 GCA_025433975.1 Liostenogaster flavolineata
CGTCGGAGAGAGGTACGACGAGACGAATGTTTACCTTCTCAGCCTCCTGGCATCGGGGAATTTCTGCGATTTCGAGATACGATGGCAGATTCGCGTAATTACGGCTGCTTACGATCGAGCGGGGCGTCGTTCCGAGAAATGTTTGGCGGAGGGTCGAAGAAAGCACAAAAGTTACATACAACCCTTTAACACTCTAAACTAAGTCCCTCTCTCGTCCCCACTTTGTTTCTTTAACGCGATGTAATTATACTTTTAATTAGTATCGCGAGACTGGAGAACTACGATTAATAGAGAAACAACTTCAAAGATTAAGGGGATAAATTATAAGGGGATATTTTGCATCGTGCTGATCTACAAGGAAGAAATTAAAGAGAAGAAGAATTATTTTAAAAAAAGGAAGAAATTAGCTCGATGCCTGGATCGAATTCGCTTCTTTCGTTCCTAGCGATTCGTCGTACCGAATTGACTCGTTAAAAAAAAGAAAACTTGCGCAGGATGACGCCATTGATCCCTTTTGCTTTAAGTTATCAACGTCTCTTCAGCGCGATGTAATTGCGCTTTGAAACGGTATCACGAGACTAAGGAGCTACGATTAATAGAGAAACAACTTCAAAGAATAAGAAGAGGATAACCTATCTTTCGCATCGAGTTAATCCACAAAGAAGAACTTGAAGCAAAAAAAAAGAAGAAATTAACTCGATGCCTGGATCGAATTCACCTCTTTCGTTGACCTGGCGGTTCATCGTATCGAGTCGAGTCATTAAAATAAATAAAAGAAAGGAAAACGTGCGTTCGATGACGCCATTAATCCTCGCCGACGCGTCGACTTATCAACGCGGACACCAGAGCAGTCGAAGACAATGAATTCTTATCCGCGCTTTTTATCGTCATGCGATTCGTCGCATTGTTACACGTTCGTCGGAAAGAGGAGGGCGCGAGAGGAGAAAAAAAGAGTGACTGCAAGATAGAACGACAAGGTGACGTAATTCTTAAAGCCAAGATTGGATTCCAATGACGCGTTTCATCCTGACGTTCTCCTTCCCTCTTTGTCTCTGCTTTCGATCGCCTCGTTCCTCTTTCGTTCCTCCCTTTTCTTTCTTCAGCCCTTGTCCTGTATTTCCGACTCTCTTCCTTCATTTCGTCGCTCTTGTCATGGCGAAAGTGGGTTAAGTTAATGCCGTAAGGAGGAAGGCGATTTGAAAAGATCCGATCTCCTTCTGCTTCTTCTTCTTTTTCTTCTTCTTCCTTCCGTCTTTGTTCCCACCCATTCTCCCGTCTCCCTTGCGACCTGATAAGACCGAGCTTATTATTACGATAGCAGCCACTTATCTTCAAGGAACTCTCCAAAGGTTAATGATTTCAGGAGCGCTCGCCACCACCCGGCCGATCGTCGAGGGAGAAAAGATGAAAGAATAACTTGCGTTACACACGTACGCGCGCGCGAGCGCCTCCGTGCGTGTGTGTGCATGCTCGTTTACGCGTGTACGACGACCTTATGGACGCGGTTCGTCTTAACGGCTTTAATACTATTATATTTAGACGTGCGTGTGAGTTCTATTGCCAGAGAGAGAGAGAGAGAAAGAGTACGAATGATAAAGAAAAGTACGAGAGCGAGAAAGAGCGCGTCTTATCGCCTAACGGTACGAGCGACTCGCCTATTTGTTTATAATTATCCACGGGCGAGGTCTCGCATCGAGGAGCCGCTGACGCTTCGTTAAGCGTGATTTATTGCTCTTTTTACGCTATCGTTCGTTTGCCGAAGGAATTCCAATAGTGTCGGATGCAACTTTGCACGTACGAGCGCGTCCGCCGCGTACACGAGAGCTCGCACTACCGGAAGAATTTTGCCATTGAAAGTAATTCGCGATTACGACGCGCGAGCATCGCTGGATGGGAGTTCGAGTCGAACGATTTTGCGAGTTTCTCGCGAAAATTTTTCCCGATCGGCAACGTTTTGGCAATTGAACGAAAATAGGGTGTCAGCCATATTTGAGCGACCGCCTCTTTTCGTCCAGTTGCCGAAACGTATATAGCTCGATCGGTTGCCAGCCGTCACCCATATTTGGGTGACGATTGATTATCCGGAACAGACTGTCACCCATATTTGAGTGACCGCCTCTTTCCGTCCAGTTGCCGAAATGTATATAGCTCGTCCGGTTGCCAGCCGTCACCCATATTTGGGTGACGATTGATTATCCGGAACAGACTCACCCATATTTGGGTGAAGGACTTTGCTCGAACTCGCGTTCGTTACTCCAAATATTTAATTGCGAATTTATTCAATCGATAAATAAAGGTTAGCTTTTTATACGAAAAATAGACTTCGATCGATTTTGTATTTTCGATTTTGTTCGATCACCTTCAGCCATCTTCTTTTAGGCAACTTCGTGACTCACAACTTTAACATTGATGGAAGTCGATCAAACATGAAACTAAACAACGGTACGATAGAATTGTTGTCTTAAAAACATCTTAAATGCAAATATATGTATTTATATTGATTCTATGAAACGGATCGCTCGGAGTGTTGCCACTAAATGTTCGGAAGAGGTGAGAAAGGCCACAGGGAGTTTGTAGGTTGCTGGCCAAGTAGAGCGAAGATAACGATAAAACGCGCGTTATGATATCACTTCGCATTGTTACGCGGAAGGCACGAAGTAATTACTGATGTTATTCCGCGAATGCGTTTGGCATCACGATCGACGACGAACTCTGGACGATTTCGTCATCCCGATAAGAAAACTTCCATAAGGAATTCGCAACGCTTATCGCTGAGAAATAGAACTTTAAAGAGACTATTTTAAGAACCAAAAGCCCCGCTAGAAATTCTATTCAAAACAACCCCGATAACGATGTAATAATTAATTAATGTCATAATTAACTTTTGCAATAATTAGTCAAAAGCACAGTTATTGGTCCTTCCAATTGGACTAATGGATTTTCTCAAAATTGGGATAAAAAATGGCGTCCCTGCAAAGTACAAAAACTCGGCAACTAGGAAGTAACTTCGATCCATCGATCCAAGGAATATTTTTACGATATTCCGCGATCAAAGTAAAGACACCGAATGCTTCTAGTCGACCCGCTGGAAGACCCCCAAAACGTTCGGCAAAGTTTCAAGTGGAACTCGCGTTTGGAGTCCACTGGAGGTCGCGTAATCTTCGATGTTTCTCGTTTAGCTTTCCAGCGTCCTTCCCGCTCTTCTCCCCGCGACGCAAAGTACCGAAGAGACGCGGAACAAGCGAAAATCAATCCACCAATAGCGATCGAGTTTATCGTCCGGTACTTGCGAAATCTCGAGCGGTAACGCGTCTGGCCCGACACTGGCGCACTGTTATCCAGTTCCACGGCGCGTTTGCGTTCCTACTGGTGAAAAAGGATGACAAAAGAAGGTAAGAACATCGATATGCAATTAGCGTACCACAGTTCGCCCGTCCATGGGAGAACCTTGTGACGCGCCCTTGCTTTCACCGAGGTATTATAAAAAGAAGTTCTACCGTTGTAACGTCGTCGTCGTACACGCGACACAGAAAAAAGCAAGCGAAAGACAGAAAGGAAGGAAGGAAGGCAGGTAGAAAGGCGAGTTACGAGGAGGAAGTAAAATAAAAAAGAAGAAGAAAAAAAAGAATGACCAAGTCATCCGCGAGAAAAAAGTTCTAATTAAAATCCCCCTTGCCCCCCTCGATCCCAGCGACGTACGATTTCGTCTCGGTGGAGCTCTACCGTTTCCTCGTGATATCTGGAGAATCATGCAAATGACCCTCTTTGCTTATCGTCGAGGAACAAGATACCCGACACTTTCGCGACAAATAATCCTCGAACGCTTGGTCCATCGGGTGGAGAGAGTCACGCTGGGAGGGGGATCAGCACTCCTGGTCTTCTTCGTATCCCTCGAAGAACGCATTCGTACTTATCGATAAGACGACGTTCCTCGGCTGTCTTCCTCGACCCACCCCTCTTCGCCTCTCGTCATCTCCATTCGTCCTGGTAGTAAGAACGAAAGAAGAGGATGCAGAAGAAGGATGAAGCTAAGGGGCTACCGAGTAGAAAAAGGGAGGGGAAAAAAGGTAGAGAAAGACTCTGACGAAGGAAATAAAACGTTTAATCGGTCGAACGGGAGCCCATCGAACGATCGCCGCGGCCCCTTCCCGCGGAGATTGAGAAATCAGAAGCCTGGAAAGAGCCGAAAGCGTTGGCAAGGTGTGCGTGCCACGTTGCACCGTGTTTGTCTCGATTTTGCCCTTCCCTTCGCGCCGCAACGTCCCAAAGTCACGCGCGTCTTCCTCCTTGCCCTTCCGCCTACTCTTTCTCCCTCTCTTTTTTCCTTTGGTCTACACGCACGCTTGGTGCCCTGGAGTTCACCTCTTTCTCCTGCTGCTGCTGCTGGTGATGGTGGTGGTGGTGATCAGGATACGCAAGAGGCCCACGTCTCTCACCTATCGGTCGGCTACATTAGCCTTTGTAGATAAGGCTAAGTGCCCCTGGTTATTACCAGACGCTGCCAATGGTAGCGGATCAAACGCGTATATCGGCGAACGGCGACGACGACGACGAAGACGACAGGAGACCAAGAAAGAAGACCAAGAGAGGACAGGAGAGGGTGGGGGATGCGAAGGGCGCTAGTGCCGAGGGTTCCGTGTCTTACATGCCAGCCGATCGCTGGCCCACGAGCCAGTCGACCTCTCCTAATAATCAATGCCACCGAAACAACTTCTTTTTAGACGTTTCTCCGGATTGCTCGGATCTCCGCTCTCGATCGTCTTATCCGCTAGACCTCCCCTCTCGTCTGTGCTCGTCCGGGGGAATTCCAATCGAGTGAATCGACGTCCACTCGTCGAGACGTTATCACCGCCTCTAACCATTTTTACGTTATCGTATTAAACGTAATCCCTCAAACCGAATAGCTAGCGGTATTTTGGTATCCGGCAAAAGGGAGCAAATAGGTGAAAGTTTTAGGTCGCGGATCGATCGAAGCTGACAAATGCAAGAAACACTGTACGTATGGAATCTAAAAGAGTAGAGCGGTATTGTCGAGAGTTCCGTGTCTAACGTGCTAATTGAACAGGGGTCCACGAGCAGACTTCTAGTAAGAATAACCAGTGCTATCGAAACAACTTTTTCCTAGGCGTTTCTTGTCCTACTCGAATCTCCTCTCCTCTCCGTTCGTCTTGAGCAATCTCAATCGGATAAAACGACTTTCAACCCCCCAGCCTTTTCTCTTGGACCCAATCGTTTCGACGTTATCGCGTTCCTATCACTTTTACATCATCGTATAAAACGTAATCCCTCAAACTGAACACCGAAGCGTATTTTGGTATCCGCCAAAAGCGAGCAAATAGATGAAAGTTCCAGGTCGCGGATTGGTGTCTACTCCCACGGAAAGGCTGGAAGTGCGGACTCACGTTCCCTCTGCGCTCCGTATCATCGATCGGAGCCGACGTTATCGTCGCACGGCAGACGACGACGTCGACGTTATTACTCCTTCTTTCTTCGTACCAGGTAGAAAAGAGAAGCAACCGTTTCCCACTCTCGATCGTTAGGTGGAACACGCGAGGTAACGAGTCACGTAGCGGCAATCGAATCTCGCGGATATCAGCGCTTTTGCCTCCGCACGAGACGGCGGCTTTGCTCGTGTGTCCGTGGATGAAAGCAAGAAGACCTGGTCTCCTCTCTCAAGGTGGAGATAGATAGCTAGAGTGAGAGAGAGAGGGGGGAGAGAGAGAGAGAGAGAGAGGTTCAGGGTAGAACGAGAAGGAAAGGGAGCAAACAGGAGGAAGGGAGAATCGGTTGATCGTCGTCGCCCTTGAAGACGATGCGCCTAACACTTTCTTACGAGGATGAATCGACGCTTGGGGGATGGATCCGTCCTCTCAACCCTCCTTCCCCCTCCTTCGTCAGGATGCAAGCCGCCCCACTGTGTCTTCTCGTCTCTTTCGATCGTCTTGTCGTATGTAGTGTCTCGCTCGTCGTGATCCTCGTCGTCGTCGTCGTCGTCTCTTTTCGCCTCGTTCGTGAACACCAAGACGCGCGAACTATTAATTTGTACGCGTACCACGTTCGGTAACGAGTGGAGGAACCTAATAAACGTAATGACAATGTCGCGCCCAGGAGAAATGTACGTGTCACGCGTTGGACTGTAATTTCGTATGTAAAGCAGCCCCATTGTCGGAGCGCGCACACCTTGCTGTATCTCCTCGTGGTTATTCGAGGTGTCTTCCAGCCCCGAAGGCGGCGGATCGCGCGATTCTACGGCTCACTCGTGGACGCGATAATCTCCGTTGCCGCCATTTTGTGAGGCGATCGTAGCCGGTCCATGCCGGGGTCGAACGCGCCATATTCCAGAACCCGGAGTGTCTTTGAACCCCCCATTGGGCTCCACACGACTGTTTATTCGTCTGCGGTAAACTCCGACGATTCGTCGCAATCGATTTTCGTTTTTACTCGAAAAAAAGGAGGTCTCGTTCGAAAGATATTCCCTCGAGGGTTCGGGGCGCGACGAAGCTCTTACGTCACTCGTGAAATATCGTTTGGAGCGATCGTAAAAACGCGCGTACCCTATGGTAGCGCGCATACGCTAAAATCGTCGGTCGTTTTCGTTCCTTACGCTTTTTACGACGCTTCGCGGGGCCGCGAGCGTGGCGAGCGTCGCGTAGACCCCGAAACGGGGTCCACGCGCACGGTCGCGCGGCCGTCCGGCGCGCGGTGCGCGCTCGCTCGTTCCGTATCGCGGATAGCGCTCCCTGTCAATAAGATCCACGGATAAAAGAGCTCGAGGGGCCGCGTCACGGCTACAACTTTATCGCCGCATAAATTTCATGCTCGAACGCGTCGCTGCCGCCGCCACTACCACCACCACCATCACCACTGGCACGCTCGACGCGCTGCGGGGGTGCAACTCGATAAGACAAATTAATTTCCTTGACGAGGAGTCCCCGACCTACCGTCATAGTTCATCGGGATCGTCGATTTACTTTTCCTTCTCTCCCTTTTTCTTCCGTCGAAACGCCGACCGCTTCGAGACGTTCACGCGTCACGCGCGATGGAACTTCCTACGCTCGTCGTATCGTCGGAATTTAACGGATAAAATAGCAAAAATCCTATCCGCATCCTCGTTCTTGATCCTATAATTTCGAACGTGCTACCGCGGGTGTTCCGACGAGTTGCGCGCGCCTCTTTCCCCCACTCCCTCTCTTCCGACGATCTAGAGAGAAAATGGAGAAACAAGAGGAGGGGAAAAAAAAGACACGCGTACGTATCCAGTGGCGTTACAGGCACGTAGATACGTTCGAAACAATGCGCTTGGGAACGACGGAACGAAGGAAACGTCGCGGGGGCAACAACGGCGTACGTTAATACTCGAAGCGGGTTACCAACGTAGCATTTATTACCAGTTAGGAGGAGAGTCTCGGCGCAGCACGGGTACACGCTTCATTTCCTCGGTAAATTTCACGAGACGAGGCGCCCACCGTACGCATCACGTACCGGGGGTAGAAAACCCGTCGTTTGCCCGACTACGAGGGGCCTTCTACGTGCGCGCGCGCGCGCGCGCATTCCGCTCTCGCGCGCCTCCCTTTACGCCGGTCGACGAGGAGGGGGTATCTTCGTGGCGCGAATTCGTCGTTTTAGGTGGATACGTACGTATACCTTCGTAAATTATGGAAAGCCACGGATGAAAAACGGGTACATCGTTCGCCGGTAGGAGAGAAGAGGTTAGAAGTGGGGGGAGGTGGAAGCGCTATATCGAACCACCGGCGCGCCGCAAGCAGCGCGACGCCCGTTGGCGCGCCTTTAATTAATTGATAATTAATTCGATCGTGACGCGTCGTTACGCTCGGAATTCGAGCGGAAATAATTCTCGATGTCTCCCAACAATTTTTTCCACCTTTGCCTCGCGCTTCGTTTACCCGACTCGCCTTTGAAAATTCCGCGATCTTGGTTCACCCTGTCGTTGGCTCCGTTTCGCAACGAATTAGCGTCGTCGCGTTGCCACGCGAGAAAATGCTTTATCTTGCGTCTTCGACTTTTCTCGGGGCAAACATGAAGGCCCGAAACTATCGCTCGAAGTCGATCGATCGTTAGAAATTCGTACACGACGTCTTTAAACGTTTTATTTATCATCCCCCATTTTAGGACACGTTTGGTTTCTTTTTTTCTTAATAATTGCCACGTCTACGAGACAATTAGTAAAAACCTTAAGGCAAACTTTAAGCTCTCTATACAAGCAGTGAAAATTACTGGCTTCTAGTTTTAATCATCGCGATCTTCGAACTTGAAATGAACTGGAAACGTAAACGTGGTGGTTTAACACGACAAATCTGAAGTCGTTGGCGATTACTCGTCGTTTAAATTTCGTTCTATTCGTTCGCCTATAAATGTGAGTTTGGATGAATCGGTTGGTTCCAAGTAAAAGTCGTCTCGCCTAATCTTTCTTCTCATTCCCATCGATTTTACACTATCAATCGACTTCCCTCCCTCGCACCGTAACCCGTCTTTTCTCCGGTCGCTCGGTCCGGGTATCTTTGCGCTCGACGGTTTGCCGAAAAATTATCGAATCGCGCGTGTAAACGGCGCCAGATGATAACGCACCACCCCGCTTGAACAAATAACGAAAGCGGCCCCGTAGTGGCCTGGAGGAGTTAGAGGGGAGCCATTTCGCGGACTCCCTACCACCCTATGGTGGTGTTGGCGCGTTTCGACGACGCGCTTAGGGGATCGGTTGGAAGCGGGGTGGAGGGTGAGGAAGGACAGAGAGAGAGGGAGAAGAAGTTCACCGTTATTTTTCCGGTTGAAAACTGAACCGTGCTTATTATATCCGCGGCGATATTTATGTAGGCGATGGTTCCGCGCAATCAAACTACCGGGCGCACCCCATTGCCCTAATGTCGGTGGATAAGCATACAAACACGCAAATATTATTTTACGCGTGTCCCCGCGAGCATATATGCTGGATTGCTCGGGAAATTCTCCAAACATTTCGCATCGTGGCTCTTCTTCCCTTTGCATACGGCGGATCCATTGTCGAGGACGGATGGCAGCGCGGTGTGTAATGGCGCTCGGTGACGAGTCGCGGTGGTGGGGGTAGTAGGCGCCGCTGGTACAGTCGTCGACTATATAGGAGGTGGTCGAGGGATACGGGGAGGAGGCGGCCTGGAAGCCGGGAATACCGTCAGAACCGACTGGATTTGTCGTATAAATAAATAAGCGCGCAAACAAGAGTCGAATGTAAACGCCATTCACATTAACGAGCTGCTCGCTCCTCTCGTCGTATGCATTATGTACGGTGGCAAGTACGATGATGATACGTACCTTAGCGCGGGCATGCGCCCTCGCGAGACCGTCGTTCGCATCCCTTGCTACCGGATGCGCGTTAAGAATCTTCTCGATATTCTCGGTGGAATATTAGTCGACGTGAGATTAATTAAAGGACGGACGGGCCGATCGCGAGTCAAGAAACTCGCAACCCTTTCGATAGGGCAAAGTAACGGAAATTACGGATAAATAATTGTCAGTAAAGGACAAGCTGTCGCTACGTGAGACGTTTTAGAAACGTTAGGTCCCGGTAAGACACCGTGAACTTGCCACGGTGGGTGACTATAATTACTGGTAGGTACTGCAGCGAATGTCCGACGTTGGGTGGTCGTAGTTGTCGGTAGGGCATCCTAAACGTTCAATAGTGGATGACTCTAATAATCGGTAGGACATCTTGAACGTTCAATAGTTGGACGACTATAATCACCGTTAGAACATCTTGATTGTGCAATAGAGGATGACTATAACCACCGGTAGGACGCCATGGCTATTTGTTACCTGTTGACTTGCCAAAGTAGGATTCGGTGAGGGTCGGTGACTATAATTACCTTCTTCAAGATGGAAAATCCAGGAAAAAGCCGACAGTCGATTCGAATCGTAATCTCGTCGTAGGTCGTACTCCGATAGAGTTCGCAGACGCGTTTTTCCGACCGATAATTTTTCTTGTGAAAAGAGAGGGAGGGGGCGCGTTACGCGTCCAGCGGCGGACTTTATTATCTCGTAAAAAATGAGGCGCTATTTTAAGAGACCATAGCCGCGCGCAGCGTACTACTCTCTCCCTCCTCCCGTAATGTCATTGCCGATAAAGTATCTCCGTTAATTAAATACCGATGGGCGGCGGCAGCAGCGGCAGCAACGACATTACGCGCGATTAATAGATTCGCATGTAAATGTTCGCGCGTTAACGCGTCCTCTTGTATCGCTTTATAAATTAGAACGTTCGATCGAAAGTAAAAAATCGTAACGAGTGGTGGCGAGACGTCTTCGATAAATCCCTCTGGCGAGCGATCGTCTTCTATTTTACGTTCGCGTATAATTGAAGGGTGCGGTCGCCAAGGAGAGAAGAAAGAAGGAAAACGACGCGTCTCGGTGTGTCGCGTTTGCCTCGGGAGTGGGGGAAGCAAGACGACTGGAGGAGAGGGGGAAGCCAGAAAGACGACTTCGCGTCGCGACTAGACGATACCGAGAGAACGAAAAGAGAAAATAATTATTTCAAAGAAAATAGTCGATGCTCCTTTCGAGGCGAGGATGCCGCGTTTTTTTTTCGGTAGAAGAGAGAGAAGTAGCGCTAGAAAAATCCCGTCGTTTATCAGGCGTTGGACCGTGAGTGGGGGAATTAAGACGACTTCGCGTCGCGACTGGACAATACCGAGGGAACGAGAAGTAAAAATAATTATATCGACGATAAAAGTTGACATTGCATGCTTTATTTCGCGAAAGACAGTGACATACAGCTGGAAATATTCCATAGTTTATTATCGTCCTCTTTATCCTGCCGTACGAACTCGTATAAAGCGTATAACGCCTTTATTAAATTACATACGCTTATCCAGACGCGCATTAATTTATACGGGCGTTTAATCCAAAGTAAAAGCGTAAACGTCCGCGCGCATTTATATCCGCGCCTTACGCGCGTACGATTATCGATGATACAGATTGTCCGCGCCCCTGTACAAAAGTTTCTGGCTCCCGACGCGAAGAATGCCGCGCTCTACCGAGGTCGACCGGTTTAGTCGTCCGTGAAACGTCTTCGTTAATCAAACGTGGGAGATTATAAACTGTCGATAGCTGTATTCATAAACGCGGCGCTCGTTGCGAAGGAAGCGCGATATAAGGTCTCTTGCCTCCCCTTCGACCTCGTCCTCGTCGTCGTCGCCTTGAGCATAGCTCGTAAAAAGATCGCGATCCGTAGAGAAGATACGGTAATTTGTCGATTCGATCGAACGTTAACTTCGAGTTCGACGATCCGAGAGACCATGCTTTTCTGGTTTACGCTCCTTCGTGACGTTCAACGTGTCTCCTTCGCTAGCGAATGAGACACTTCTTCTTTCTTTCTTTTCCTATTTTTCCTTCCTTTTATTTTCTCTATTTCTTTAATTTATTTTGTAATTTTTTTTTTACTTCTTTATTTCATCTTCATTAATTTTATTTATTTTTTATTTCTCTATTTTTCTTATTTTTCTTATTTTCCGATGGTCGACCTTGGATAAATCGATGAGTTCGCGAGTATTCGGAGAAAAAGAGGAAGATGTCGTAGGGTCTCTTTTTGGAAATGGCCGAGGGTGGGAATCTAAGAAACGTATCGACCTCCTCCTCTTGCCTTCTTCGCGTTGCCGATTATACGATATAAAACTACCCCTGTAACCGATGGTGTCACGGACATCGCTTTTCCCTCTTACAAATATTTGATAAACGCCTGAAGCAGCCACGATTTCTCGTCTCCGTCGTTCTCATCGCGTGAACGAAGAAGAAACGCGCCTTACTAATGGTCGAAACCTAATCGATCGCGAACGAGGTGATCTTGGGTGCAAAAGGACGACTAGTAAAAAGAGAAAGACCAAAAGTGAAGAATGAAGAAGATCAAGAAGAAGAATAAGAGTAAGACGATAAAGGGAAGATTTAAGAGAAAGAAGAGGAAAAATAAAAAATCGAGAATCAAGAAGAAGACGAAGAAGAAGGTCGATGGGAAAGGAAAGGAGGGGAAAAGAAAAGAAAAAGGAGAAGGAAACAAACGAGCAGCCTTTAAATACCTTTTCGCCCGGCGTAAGGTCCTCTTTTACGCCGCGTCCGTGGCAATAATTTTGACACCTATTATTAGAAGGCCACCGTAAAAGATATCCCCGCGTTTTCGATGCGAGACGTCGTTTCATCCCCGCCTATAACGCGCATAGAAGGAATAAAGGCCGATAAACGGACGAGTAAATAAATAAAACGCCTACCTTGCCTCGATATGTCGAGGATTTCTTCTATTTCTCTCTCTCTCTCTCTCTCTCTCCCCGCTGTCCCTCTTCTCTCCATCTTTTTTTTCTCGCGTTGCCAGTCGACCGACGGAAGACTTTTCTTCTCTCTCTCTCTCTCTCTCTCTCTCTCCTTTTTCTCCCTTTTTTCCTCCTTTTCCTCTCTGTCTCTTTTTCGGCCTATGTTTCCTTCCTTCTCTCTCCTTCTCGCGCGTTCGACTCTCACCGAACTCGCGGAACATTTACAACGAAAACAAACGGCGGGTGGCGACGCCAGCGGGAGAAAAATCCGAAGGGACACCCTTTCCTCCCCTCCTTCCTTCCTTCCTTCCTCTCTTCCACCCTCCGTCGTTCCTCCTCCCCTCGCCACCTCTCGTAAAAGCCTCGGTAAAGGTCGTAAAAACCGCGTGGCCGTGGAGCGGCGCTAAGGCCGTAACGCGATGCATCCGACGAATTACGACTTCGATGGATACGCGCAACGCTTCGAACTTTCCGTCTTCGATCTTGGCCCTCATCGCCGTCTCTCTTTCGCTCCCTTGCCTTAATGAAAGCAGGAGAATTCATCATAGAATCGTCGTGGATGAACGTCGCTTCCCTTTTTCTTTTCCTCCTTATTTTCCTCCTCCTCCTCCTCCTCCCCCCACTCTTCCCTCGTCGTCCGCGTTCTTTACGTTCCTTTTCCCTTTTCGACATCTTTCCCGCGCCATTCTTTTGCCTCTTTGAGTCATAATAGGCGACTCGATCGTCCGCCAGAGTCTTCTTCGTCCCTCTTTCCAAGAAAGAGAGTCGCTCTCCGTGGCGCTATTTAACGATCGTTTCGTTTGACTCTTCGCGAGACTGTCTTTTCCTTTCTTCTGTCCCTCTCGCTCTCTTTCTTTCTTCCATCTTCGTTTTTTTCTTCCTTCCTTCTGTCTCTTTTCCTCTTTCGCTCTCTTTCTTTCCTCTATCTTCGTTTTTTCCTTCTATTTCTTTTCTTCTTTCACTCTATTTCTTTCTCTTTCTTCTCTCTTAGACTCGTTTCGCCTGCCCTCGCGCCACCCCCTTTGAAGTTCGCCCCGTCGTGGAGCGAGACCTCCTCAGGCTCACGTTCCGTACGAAATTGAATAAAGGATGCGCGCGAACAGGTGAAACGTCGTTACGTAAAAGGGTGATTCGTTTTAATGGGATTACGCGGAGCGTCGCGCCGAGCCGAAGGAACGCCGGGAAAGTGTCCGCGGAAAATGAGCCGCGTCGGTTTCTTCCTCTCCCTCGTCTCGATGTTTCCTCTCGCGCCTACGCGGCAACGTCCAATTAATCGTCACGCCTTTTTTCCATTGCGATTACTTCCCCTATCGCTTTTTTTCAGTTTCGTTCGAAACTAACCACGCCGAAGTTACGCCCTACGCTTTTTTTATCCGTTTAACGCTTGGACGAACTATTTTGGATGTAGATTGGATTTAGATTGCATCGAATTCGTCGATTTTTGTTCGGTCGTCTGTCTTCGGCGCTGATGAAGATTTCGATCGGTCCGTTTCGAAGTCGAAGCGCAGAATTTTTCGACTGGACCGCGTCAGAGTCTCTTAGCACCCAGCCTGTGCAGTTCAACGCTGTACAACCGAACGACAGAACGATCCCCCTCTTCTATTGGTCAAGCATCGAGCATCAAACAGGACATTCAGCGTGGAAAACTGATCTTCGATGACTCTGGTAAAGACATTGGCTAACCCTTTTCAAAGTCTTTCATGCGAAAAACCGACTTTGAATGACGTCGACCGAACCTTTTCGAAGTCTCTTAACACTCAGCTTGTGCAATTTAACACTGTACAACCGAACAACGGAACGATTCCCCTCTTCTATCGGTCGAGCATCGAGCATCAAACAGGACATTCAGCGTGGAAATCTGATCTTCGATGACTCCGGTAAAGACAATATCTGAACTTTTCAGAGTCTTAACTCCAACAACGCGCCACAGCGAACCGTCCAACAGGACGATCCCCCATTCGGTTGGCCAAGCGTCGAGCTGAACGCCCCACGTGGTGGTAAGCTGATGTTCGATCGACGACCGGCCAGTTTCGAGGCCATTTTTCGCGGTCTTCGAAAAAGTTCCGTTCAGCCCGACGGATGTATCAACCCCCGCCTCTGCCCCCTGCTCCTAGAGATACGTTAAAAGTATCTTTTACGGCACTCCTGGGACGGCGGGCGATCGCAACGCGTCTAGCTTTCGTGGAGCTAGCTGGCGTCTCCGTGGCCAGAGGCAATTCAAACCACGTATACGCGATCGCTCCCCGGCGACTCGGTCTATTTTCGAAATTCCATACCCCTACGGCCAACCCCGAAGTGCACTACCGTGTACCGTGCAACGCGTTACGATTACTTTCCTTCTTTCGACCCCCACCCCACCTTCTCCTTGTCCGTCTCACCCGTCTGTCCGTCACGTCGCTTTTTTCCTCCCTTCTCCTAGCTTTCCCCTCTTTTTTCCGTCGGTTCTTAGCTTCCTTTCGCCGGTGACTGCGAACGAGGCAATTGTCATCGTCTTGGCGCCGACTTCTCGCCTATTTCCTTAACTTACTTATTTACTTACTTCCTTCCTTCCTTCTTTTCATCCTACGAGGAGGATTCTTCCGTCTTGCCGATGACGTTTGCTAGCTCGCAAACTCCCTCCCCCGCCTACCAGCCGCCTCGTTAAACTTTCGAGACGACAATTCCTCGCCCCTGTTAATTTCTCATATTTTTAACCCGTTCGTCGCCCGATGGCTGAACGACGGACGGACTCCTTCGACCCCTCGACGCTGGGAATTCCGCTGACGATGGTAACGAGGTTACCGCGTTAAAGTTTACTTCGTTAATTAATCGCGAGGAATAATTCTTTTTCTCGTGGTAAATTCGGTCCAGCCGAGGGGGTGGGACTTTAGCCCTGACTTCGAAGCCGAACGAATTCGTCGAAAAGGAACGTCGTCGTCCTTTGGGTGGATGGAAATTCGCGCTTCTCCGACGATGGCGACGTCGAAGAACGAAAATCCTTCCGCGACGAATCTCTTAAAGCGCAGCTCCTGTCCCTAGGCCTTAATTTTCCGATACTTTCGACTCTTGTCCTTTGATCGCCTTCCTTTCGCTTCGAGATCGCAAAGAAAAGTCTTCCGTCATCAGCGAAATCGTTCTTCGATTGAAAATGCCAAGAAGCTCGTCGAACTTCGTCGCCTCGCTACACCCAACTTTAGGGGCTACTGGACTATTGGTTTCTTAAATTCGTCTCCTTTCGTTCCTTCTCTCGTAGCTATAAACCTTAACAATCACGAAAATGGACTCGTTTCGACTCGTCGAAGACGCCGAGAAGGTTTCTTCTTCCTCTTGCAATCTCTCTTTCCTTTTCCACCACCATGCGTAGCATCTCCAACGCAGTCGTCGTAGTCGTCCAAAGCGGCGAGAAGACCCTTTTCCCCCGAGGGATAATTTTTAATATTGCGCCGGTTGGATTGCGGTATCGTGTAGGCCAACGTTTCAATTTATCTCTTTTTTTTTTAAGCAGTGCTGCCTCCCGCTAGTTGATCGAAACGAAAACGAGTTTGCTGGCTCTGCCGGCTCCGTTGGTCTGGTCCAAACTCTCGCCTTCTTCTTCTTCCTCCTCCTCCTTCCACTTCTCCCTTTTGGTCTCCACCGAGGTCTCCGCGTCTTCCTTTCGACCATTTCACTCCATCCACGCAGAGTTCGGTCGGTAAGAATTTTAAAAGGACCGATTTATCATAGTTTCCTTCGTCCTGCGTGACCGTACTGGCGTCGAGGGGAAGATTCTTCCTCCTCCGCTCGCCTTACCTCGTCTCGCCTCTTAATTGGGGATGCTAGATGCCAGGATGGAATCCGTAGGACGACGTTGGTACGACGAACGCCAGTGTAACACCGAAGCGACGACGAATTCGCGAGGTTACGAAGAGAGAGAGAGAGAGAGAGAGAGAGAGAGAGAGAGAGAGAGAGAGAGAGAGAGAGAGAGA
>JAITYT010000330.1:4152498-4163357 GCA_025433975.1 Liostenogaster flavolineata
CTAACCCACCACCAACCCTAAAGCTCTCCTTCCTACTACCACCACATACACCGTCACCGTCACAACTACGACCACTACCACCACCACCATCTCTCGCCACCACCGTCATCAGAGAACCCCAAAGTTTTGTTCGACCTGGCTCGACGTCTACCGTCTAGGTTCTTGCCTCCTTCTTTCCTTCTTTTCACTTTCGTTGATGCGATCCACGCGTGACACACACGTACCAACACGCGTGGGCCGTCGCGCTCTCCTCTTCTTCACACTTTCTTTCCCTTCCCCCTCGTTTGAGCTCTCGTGGCTTGTACGAGAGACGCGTAACGTCGTCCAACGTGGATTTCAGCCTGGTGCCACTGCTTAGACGTACCTACCTACCTACCTGCCTATCCACCTACCTATGAACACGTACGTGTCGTGCAGTGCCTCCTCGTGTGTGACGCCGCCAAGCGTCGGTGACCTTGCCCTTGAATGCGAACAGCAGCGAGTGCGCGGAGGAACGCGTATCGGTCGGTCGCTTTGGAGCCAGGGATTCGCCTTGTCCCTGTCTTCCTTCACCGTCTTACCGTGATCCTTCTCCGGGCGTCAACATGGACTGGCGCGTTAGCCAGGACCTATGGATTGGGTCAATCGTTTTCACATATTTTTCTTAGTCGGAGATGTTGAGCGATTCCCATTAAACAATGTTAAGTTCGATAAAGTAAGAACCGATATCATCCAGGAATGAAACGTCGATGTTGATTCGATCGAATTCACATGCCCGCGCCTTTTACGGGCAGTCTTGTAATATTGATCTAACTCCTTGGCCTGCAACCATGAGTGAGACTCGTGAGATAAAGAATTTGGGTCTAAACGATAAGCAAGAACCTGACTTTGTTCGGACTTTTTACTTCCCAGACATCTTAAAATGATTAGTCGTGCCCGAACGTTGTTCGTTTTTTCGCAGTTCCTTTCGTTGCACCGAAATATACATGCCGTAAGACGCAAACATTTTGCGCGAGTTCTAGCACTCGGCTAAACAGCTCAATGGCTCGACGCGCGACCCGACCATCTTCCTCGCTACTTCCCAAGTAATCGAGAGATAGCGGGTAGAGGCCAAAGAGCTGATCGCGATCGCGATACTTCGCGGTATTATCTAACCCAGTATTAGTCGCAACGCGTGATCGAGGAATCGATATTTAGCCAAGGATAACTAACGATTCGGAATAGACAGGATCCCTCCGTTTCCTTCTTCGCGCTGGTCTTGACATCCCGATCGACTCGCGAGTTATCGTATAAATCTCGGACGAGGAAGAGAAGAAGCGTTCGTCGTTTGTTTCCAGGTTGAAATGGGTTGGGCCCAGTCATACTCGATTACCTACCCACCTACCAACCTACGTACCTACCTACCTACCTATCCGTCTACCACCTACCTAGCTCTCGCGTTCCCCTTTTCGCCTCTTCCTACCTCCTTCCTTTGCGCGTGCACTTAGCCAAAGGAGGTGGGATGGCGACGATCAAAGTTGCTTAATCGTTCGTTCGGCCGGTTGCATAAAGGCGCAGGCAAGAAGAAACCGGAGTAGCCTCCGACTGGTGGCGATGCCGGTTGGTAGTAGTGGATAACGGCGCCTCGGGGCAAAGGTTCCTTCTCATGCTCGTTTCTCATGGGATTATTCCTACCGGAATGATCGATACGCGTCGAGCGGTTTGAGGAGGACAGCGGTAGAAACGCCGAAGGAAGGAGACGTAAGAACGATGTCGAGCCACGAGAGAAAAAGTAAGCCGAGGGAACGGGACCCTTAGCTAGAAGGAGAAGGAGAGCGACGTTAGCGGTTGGCCATGTCGATGGTGGTGGATACGCGGTTGGCAGGGTCGGTTAGCGTCCGGGATCTTTACGATCGTCTGCACGGCCAGCCGTTCCTACATCTTCCCCTATCGTTCATTTGGCACGCTTCGGGAGATATCTGGAGAAACAATGATGCCCGCAGAGTCATCGTCGATAACTGTACAGGTGCCAAACGATCGTCGATCGGAGTCTACTCCTTCGAGTAGGACCACATTTTTCGTCCGTTCGACTTGCGCTGTGGTCACGACGCGTCTCGTTCTTTTTCCCCACCTCCCACCCTTCGTTTAGGAAGGTAGACAATTCTGGAATCTTCGGATCGTGGTCTGTGCATCGTCCCTGTTTCGGTAGACCCACTCGATTTCCGTCGAGGTATTCTTCCTCCTAGTTTATAGGGAACACCCCGGATAGATTCCTAGAGGATAAGAAGCTTGAATGGTACCTAGCGAGTCGAAGGAATATAAATACCTCCCGATGTCGGGATAAAGTCAGAGAGTTCGAGTTCTTTCGCGATCGGTGCGCTAGCGCAAAGTGCTACGGTGCTGTGGTGCACTTGGTGCGCTCGATCGATACAGTTTGTACTCTTGCGTAAATGAAGTTTCGCTACTCAAAGAGCGTTGCGATCTTGTTCCTTTTATCGTGGCAAAGTTAAGAACCTTAACAGGTTCCGAACGTAGCGTTAAAGCCTTAACAGGTTATCGGTACAGTGTGAAAACCTAACGATTCCTTTACCAGGATGTTCGGATCGTGTTCCGCGGTGCGATCGAATGTGGTGTGCCGATCGTTATTTGGTATGGGTTAATAATCCTTAATCCGTTTGGATACCGTGTTTGGATAACGTGTAATTAATTTATTCTGTGATATTCCGCAAGGAGACACGTGTATCGTGAAAATCGATGAAAAGGGCACAGTTGGATTCTGGTTGGTCGAAAGAAGACGGATACTCGATACTGTCGCGATCTTTCAAACTCATCGATTTTATCGCTGACTCGTCCCATAAAACACGTGCCGTTCTAAACCAATTATTCAATTCTCTCTATTCAATCTCGTCCTCCGCGAGGAAGCGATCGATTCGCGTCACCGAGGTACGCGATAGGTCGCATCCTTGGATCCTCGGTTTTACAACGCTTCGCTCGTAAATCGAGTAACGATCTTTCAAACTAGCCAATTTCGATTTTTACGGTATGTTTATGTCACGAAATTCACACCTTCGACGTTGTCCCCATTTTCACCACAAATAGACACGATTTAACCGAAACAAGGATCGAGGGTCGGTTTAGGTTAGTTTAGGTTAGGTTAGGTTAGGTTAGGTCGTCTTTGTATTGCCTCAGGCAGTGGCCAGAAAATAATTTCGATCAAGAAAGCGGTTAATCGTCAAAATTACGGAAAGGTTGACGATCCTAATAAATCTTCGGTAGAGCGGAGACTTCCTAGGAGCGGAAGGGCGAACGCCTCTGTTTGCCTCCTCGTAGGAGGTAAACGTCACAGAACGAGGGAATATATGGAAGCGTGACTAGTAACCGAGTATTTTTTTTTTGGTTAACGACAATCCTGGGGTTAATCCACGAGCCCCGCATGGAATGATAGAGCTCGAGATGATCGTGCTGTGCCTTACCTACCGTTCCATCACTCCTCGTGCGTGAAATAACATGCGAACTTCTCGTCGCGACCATATTACGATGGTCTCGTATCGAATCGAATCGAAGATACTTAACCCCGATCGTATCGTGCGCACGTCTACTCTATATCCCGACCGTGTTCCGCCATTTTGTAACGACGCGAAGACAGCCATTTTCTTTTTCGATTACGATCTTGGATCTTCAATGAAAATAATTAGATCGTACTAGTCACCGTTAATTTTTAATCGCGAGATGCAAATTTCTTCCTTATTTAGATTCGTCGGTGGATTTCTCAGGGTGCTAACCTAATTGTTCTCGCCGAATTGACGCGACTTACGCGGGAATAAAGGCCGTTTTAAGGATATAATCACATACAGCGGTATCGAGATATCATAGAGGAGTGAAAAGGTGAGACGAACGTCGAAGCTTGAAAACTCGATCTCTTCGTTTTTAAGTCGATCTACTCGATAGTCTGGGAGAAGAGTAAGAGATAGAAGATGATGGGTCGCGACGGATACGACGATCGAGTGCGCGGCTATCACGTACCCGTTGAGACGCGTCGCGTTCTTACGACTGGAACGTCGAACGTACGAATGTGTTCCTCGTGATTTATCGTTGGTTCGATCGGATTTTGTTCCGTGGCTGTCGTTCTCTTTCTCTCCCGCACTCGCTCTCTTTCGAATCTCCTTCCCCCACTCCGTGCCTCTCGACTCCTCCAGATCCACGTCGGTGTTTCCAGGAATCGTGTCCACGTGGGCCGTCGAATTTATGAGGACGCTTCTTCACGCGACGTGATTTCGAATTGTGAACGTCTACCTGGTACATTCCGTGCTCGGGGTGAATACTTTCGTCGGGAGAACGCCTATCCATCCTGCTGCTCGCCTTCGACTACGTGTCATACCAAGGACATCATGAACTTCTCCCGTTTATCTTTTCTTCCGTCATCTGGCGCGCCTCGCTTCGACCTATCGAATCGTTTTGCGAAATCTTCCGCGTTGACTGGTAGACTGCTGTCCTCTTAACGATTCTTGCAGCCTACGGAGCACTTAATTCGTTTCATTCGTGATCGTATTTGTTCAGCGACGTTGGGAAAAAGAGAATTAGGTGAGCCAATAGCGTCAGTTTTGTACTCGTCTTCAACGATTATTTCAGGTATCGAATTCATTTCATCTATGACATTATCCCTTCGTCGATGACAATTGTTCACAGACATTGGGAAAAAGAAAATTAGGCGAGCCAATAGCGTAAATTCCATTGGGTTGATGATATTAACACGTTTATACCTTGACCGTCTTAGAGGGATGTTCATCGCACGCGAACTACTACATACACGTAAACGGTTAGGTGAAGAGGGCAAAAACGAGTCTAACTTCGTGAACCTAACGTCGTGGTTTTTAACTCCGTATCGACGACCAATCGATTCGACTAGTAAAGATTGCCCTTCAACGATTATTGGAGACATCGAATTCTTTTCATCTATGACGTTATTCCTTCGTCGACGTTAATGACAATTGCTCGAGAACGTTGGGAAATAGCGAATTAGATGAACGAGCGGCATAAGTTATACCGTATCGATGATAATAGCACGTCTATACTTTGGCCACGATAGAACTTACGTTCGAGTAGGCAGTTAGGTGGGAAGGGCAAAAACGGCTGATCCGTTGATGATCGACCTAGGTTCGTGACGATCTGCCCGACCTAAAGCCGAGGCTTCTGACTTCGTATCCCGTGACCGATCGATTCGTCTTCTTCGATCCTTTTACGCCTCGCGCCGTTGACCATTAGCACCACTACGCGCCGATCTACTTCCTTCCTCGTCGTCGCTTTGTGTTTCACCTTAATGGCCACGCAGGGATGGGAAACTTCGCGTCGAGAATTGGCCGCCGCTAACGACGACGATAAGAAGAATTACGCCATCGGGTGAAAACGAGACGACGCGTCTTCTCAATCGTTTTCTTGCATATCATCGCGAGATTCTACCAAGAATTTTCTTCGAAAGAGCGAGACATCTCGACACCAGTACGAAGGTTAGGAAACGTTAGAAAAAATTGTCTCCTCTCGAACGCGAGAGACGAGCGAAGCAAAGCGTCGGAAGTCTACGAAGAATCACGTTCTCTATGTGTCGGATAATTAAAAGTAACGATTGTGCTATCATCATCATCATCATCATCGTCGTCGTCGTCATTGTCGTCGTTGTCGTTATTATTATGACTCTCGAATGGTAATAATAACGATGACAAAGACGTGGAATAAAGTACGAGTCCTTGCCGCGTAGGGTCAACCGATAGCACGGTGAATATGCGACTATTATTCTTGGCATACATGAATACGTCGTACCTATGCGTACGTGCGATGCGATACCGTTGTGCGCACACCGTGTATCAAATCGAAGAAGAAGTACGAGCGAGCTAGAAGTGGTGCCGGAGGAATATATAGAGAAGTAGAGGTCGGGGGAAAGGAAAAATAGAAGGAGGATGGTCCAGGTTCGCCACAAAAGAACCTCGTTTCCACTCGATGAATCCGGAATACAAGGACTTCTCTTTCGGTTCTCCTCGAGAGGCGCACGAGTTTATTCCATTTTATGCGGTACGAGAGGGATAGGGAGGGGAGGGAAGAGGCTCGCGAGTAAGGTTCGAGGATCTCCTCTTTGCCCCCTTCCTCTCGCCCTTTCGCCTTTCTTCCTCTTCCTTCCGCTTCTTCCGCCACCTCCCGCTTCTTTCCACCAATCTCCTCTTCCTCTTGGTCCGTTACTGGTGGTGGTGGTGGTGGTGATGTCGGTAACGGCGGCGGATTCGGCTTCTACGACTCGTCCTTCTTCGTTGCTGCCTCGTTGAAAGTAAACTACTCGACGGGAGACGCGTAAAAGCGTCTCCAAAGTTCGTCTCGTCCTCGTAGGAAGCTAACTCGATCGAGACTGTGTGTATGATTCGTTGTCGCTGCCTGTGCCTGCCTGTCTGCCTGACTAGACCGTCCTGGCTAGGCTGCTGGGCTCCTTTCACCCTTCCTTGCCTTCGTCCTTAACCTTCGCGATAAAAAGTTGGTAAAGCGATTCGACGAGGACGAAGAGGAGGACTACGACGATTCCACCGCCGCGTCCTGGCTCTCCTATCCGGGCACAAAGCGGCGTCGACGTCTCGCGATTTCCTCCCTCTCGCGCGTACAAATTGATTTCCCCTATTCCGCGAGTCTCCCCGAGTTAAGAGGTTTCTTTCGCCTCGCACGCTTTTAATAAGTTCCATCCGAGCTAGGCGAGACTCCCCGAAGGGGTGTCGCGTGGCGGTAGGAAGGAGGAGGAGCAGTGGGGAATAAGAACCACACCGAAGGCGGCGGCTGGGATCGCTTTGTCGCGGAATATTGGAATCCGGCGCCGATCGAATCGCCGTACCAAGCGTATTCGTTTTTCCACTTAAATCGTGCGCAAGTTTATCCACTTGGCGGTGCCGAGGGTGGAGGGGAAATAGCCTTGACGCGACGTTGTTATCGCCGTTATTATCGTTACGCGATCGAAGACGTCGGTTGGAGTCGTATTTCCTACTACTTTTATTGGGGTGTTTGGAAAGTATTTCGTTTTTTTAATGAAAAAAAAGAAACATTCGTATATTCTTTGCTTATTTTTATGAAAAACTGTTGGGAAAAAACGAAACCCAATAGTTCGTACCCGACGTCATTTTCATTTCGAGTTCGAAATCGCCCTTCTCAATGATCTCTTATCATGTATCTTGAACAACTTCGGCTGTCTGCTGATTAAACGACACCTTTCTGGTCCCCCTGATATCGGGTTGATTCAAAAGTTTGTCCCATTTCTTGGCATATCCAACACCAAAAACGATGGAGGAAGTTTGTCTCCGACGATGGAGGATGAACGAAATAGCAATTGTTGGTACGAAACGTTGATGGCACAGTAATACTACGTGGACATATGCATGGAGTAATGGTAAGAAAGAGAGAAAGAGAGAGAGAGAGAGAGAAAGAGAAAGAAAGATTTGCTTCCAGTTCCCATCTTCCACGAGCCGGTAATGTCCTGGCTAGGAACTCTTGTTGTATTTTCCTGCGAGGAAAAAACAAAGAAGGAGGGAGAATATGAAAGCGAAAATATAGCCCTTGTTGCGTCAAAAGAGACATTTTTCACGATTTTCTCGGGCAGTTCCCCGTCACTTTACGCGTTTTCCGCGAAAAAGCCACGTCCACACCGTTAGAGGTGTGAAGTAGGGACACTTCGAAGTGGGATCGTGTCAGCTCCGTAACCATTGTGCATTCGTTTCTGGGCGTAGTCTGGCGGTTCGCCCTCTATCTCCGTTCCTCTTTCTTCCTCGCGCTTGCTCGCTCCTGATCAACGTCGAGAAAGTCTCGGAGATTCTCTCTCGGTCCTTCTCCTCGTCATCGTCTTCTTGTTTCGTATGGCACTCGTGTACGTACACTCGGCTGGAATTTGGTCGGAAGTACCTTCGACCTTTTTCAGGTCAATCATTTATGCACTTCAAACTTTTTCTCGGCTTGGGTGCGATTTTAAGGAGATGTTGTTGAAAGTTCTTCGAATCTCCACTTCTAAATGTTTCCAACTGGAATTACGTTAGAGCACCGAACTCTCCTCGGAAAGGGGTATCGAAACGTGCCCGTTCGAACGTGTTTAAGTCGAGAAGAATGAGACGAGATCGAAATGTACCGATAGCGAGATGGTGTCGGTGATGTTAGAGGCTGGAACACTCCGAGGTTCATTTCGGTTCAAATTTCACGACGAACGATATAAAATCGTTTGACTTGGATCGTTAGATCGGACCAGTCCTGGCCAACTCCAATTCGTTTCACGGTGCCACTTTGATTAAAACTTTATAATTATCGTACGAGTTTTCATTCGTTCGACATTTTTTGTCTACGTGCAAAGAGGAACAAAAGTTTCGAGCTAAACGTGGTCAGATTTGGGTCAGACCGTTTCCGTGACACAAGAAATCAAACCAAATACGCCAAGAAGTAGAAGGGTGAAAGGACGGGGAAAGTTTGGGAGATATTAGAAGTCTGGATCCTCGCGTGGCACCTCGTGGGACGATTAAACTCTCGCGACGCCGTACTTTTTCCGATCTCTTCTCTTCAGGGCGCGCGGCGTATCCGCACAATCGCATTTACCTTTGCTCGCGCTTCAACGGAATTCCATATCTCTGGCGCGGTTAACGCTCACGTTTATCTTCGACGTAGCGCTTCGCCACGCATCGAGCCCACATAGAACGCTACCTACGCGCTCGCGCTCCTCACATCGCCCGGAGAGGAGGAGGATCGTGGAATAACTCGTAGCGCGAAGAGTTTAAACGGTCGATGTGAAAGTGCGCGACTCCAGTCTCATGGATTCCCGCGCTCGACTGGTGGTATCAACGCGGAGAGGATTACCCACCTAGAGTTTTTTGCCAAAGGGAAGATCGCCGTTTTAAACACCTTTTTTCGCGTTAAGCGATCTTACGTAACTCAACGACCGTTCGTCCTTTGATCCACTCTCAAATCCGTTGCTCGAAATTCTCGTCTCGTACACGGCTATGCGCACTTACCCGTTTCGAGCTTCACCAGCACCACCACCAACGCATCGTTTCGAAGGTTGCGTCGCGACACTTCGCCCTTGAACGTTCTCCCACGGAGGAGAGACAATTTCGTCGCGAGGGAGGACGATCCTTTCGTCCAGAACGTTTTACCGGGCCGAGGGGGAGAAAATACCCTCCGAGTGCTCGTTTCCGCGCTTTCCCCCCTCCCCCACTCTTTCTCGCCCTTCCTCGAAAAATCATTAGAAAGGAGATCGTTGGCGAAAGAAGCGCGCGCGGGGGTTGGGTGGGTTGGAGTCGGCAGCGCCTGGGGTAGGAGAAAGATCGAGAGATCGAAAGGTGGGAAGAAAGCGGGAAAAAGAGGGAAACCGACTGGGCGGGGAGGGCGAACGGTAGGTCGTCCGTGCCAATCCGGGGTGGAATGGCAAGGAGATGGTTTGCGCGGGTATAGAAAAAAAAAAAAATGGGGGAAGGACATTTTCCAGATTTTAATTAATGCGGTTCGTCTTTGTTTCTTCCAGGCCAGGTTGGAGTCCACCGCGCAGCTGGTACGAACGACGACGACCACGAGCACGGCCAGTAGCAGCGAGGACTGGTGAAGTGGCGACGCCGTTCGGTAAGGAGGTGCCAGAAAGGAAGGAGAGATAAGAGGAGTCGGACGAGGAAGAAAAGCCCGGTGAAAACGGTGACTTCGAACGAGCCCAAAGGAGAAAGAAAAGGGAAAAGAGAGGCAGAAGGAGAAGAAGGAAGAGGGTTGAAACGCGACGGATCTCGCCTCGTCATTAGGAGGATCCTACGGTTCGCGATAGCGAGGAAGGCAGGTGTTGCTAACGCGAAAGAGAGGAAGAAAAAAAGAAGAAGCGCCTGGAGAAGGTAATCGAGACTAAGAAAGAAAAAGGTAAAGGGGCTAGGGGAAAAGAGAAGAAAGAGGTTGGGAGAGGACGCCTAGGATTCCTGATTGCCATCGGGGCTTCTCGCATCGACGAATGCGTCGCGTTTGCGAAAATCGGATCAGGATCCGTCGATGTCTGTCCCCGTCGGTTCTCCTTCGGGATCGGCCGTGAGTGATCGAGAGATCTCGCTGGCCAGGTCGACTGGCGACGGTGAGTGAGCGTGACTCGGTGGTTCGCCCGCGGAAAATCGTAGAGGACGCGTGCAGCAGTGGCGCAAGGGCTTTGATCGTTTTCCGGGGGGATCGGTGATCGCCTCGACGGCTCTACGACCTGGAGCAGGAGGCGGAGAAAGAGGAGGAGGAGGAGGAGGAGAAGAAGAAGAAGAAGAAGGAGGCGGTGGGGAGGAGGAAGAAGGCTGGCGACGGAGAAGAAGAAGAAGGTAGAAGAAGAAGAAGAAGGAGAAGAAGAAGAAGCGGAAGGTGGTGGTGGTGGAGGAGACGAGGAGGAACGAGAGTGGTGAAATAGGTATTAGGGAGGAAGAATAGGAAGAAGAAGTGGAAGTAGAAGAAGAGAAAGAGACGTTTTCTGTAGCGAAAAAGAGAGAGAGAGAAAGAGGCGAGCGTGGTGGTGGAGGAGGAGGAGGAGGCATGAGGAGGAGAGAGTGACGACGAAGACGCCGCCGGTGCTGCAGCCTCGCACTGATCGTGAGAGGACCGCGGCGGCTCTCCTCCTCCACGGTGGTGGTGGTGGGGCTGTGAGATAAGAATGGGCCCCTTCAATATGGCGGGCGTAGCAGGGATCCTCGCCACCTGCGCCGCTGCTGCTGCTTCCGCTGGCCACCTTCTGCCGTTATTGCTGTTGCTGATCTGCCCGCGAGGATCACAGGCGGAACAAGGTAACTTTAGCTTTATCTCTAAAGCGTACGCATGCCCCGTTTCTCTTTTTAAGTTTAACCGAAAAGGGGGTAAAGCCGAGACCCCGTGTCGAGTCTCTTACCCCCCCCCCCCCA
>JAITYT010000330.1:4166079-4180825 GCA_025433975.1 Liostenogaster flavolineata
CGAACGCGTGACGACGACAGCCGTTCCTTTAGTCTCGTTTGCCTATCGCGGTCTCCGCGACTGGTCGTTATCGATCAGATAAGAGGGGGTTGGCTCGGCAGGAGGAAGAAGACAGGAAGGAAGGTGGCTGGATCGGAGGACGAGAGAAAGAGAGGAAGATAATGCTCTTGCCTTCGCGAGACGAAGAGCCACTCTCCCTTCCCATCCACTCCTTTAATGGCGCATTTGGCGAAAGTGCGCGTCGGAATAGCCACCAGCGTCTCTCGTCGATTCCGTGCCCCTAAGTCCCATTATGCGTTCTTGACGAGCATCCAGGAAGAGTGGAAGAAGAGAAAGGAGAGAGAGAGAGAGAGAGAGAGAGGGAAAAGAAGAAAGAGAAAGAGAAAGATAAAAGAAAGGGAAAGGGAAAAGGAAAGAGGTGGCGGGCTACCCGGAACGTTTTCCATATTTTAAGCGAAAAAAGGCTGCCGCCCCAGGCGCCTTGCTTGCTCTCCTCCCTCACCCTTTCATCCCCCTACCGCCAGGGAATAACGATAATTTCGTAATACTGGCTCATCTTCCGAATTGCTGGGATGGGTTTCGAGAGGTGGTGGTGCTGGTGAAGCTGGTGCTGGTGCTGATGGTGGCGGTGGCGGTAGTGCCGTTGGATTAAAAGAGGATCGGCCTTTTTTGACGATATTTATCTCTCCGTTGAAGGATAAAGTAAGAGAGAAAGAGGACGACGCTAACGCTGTTTCCCTTCATCTACGTCCCCCGATGTTGGAGAGAGAGGTGTACGCGTGGATACCGTGTAGAAATTGGCCGGCAAACTCGGTAGAGCCTGTTTACTCTACGTGACGCGATTGCGAAAGATCGAGAAGGATCTCTGGAAAAATTCGCCGATCGACCGTGTCTATCCTGCGAGTGGCTCCACACCCCCTCTTTTTCTCACCCTTCGTCCCGACGTTGCGCCAGACTTTTTCGAGACTCGAAGAATCTCTTGGAACTTTCTAGAAATTTCTTAATCCCTCGCGCATCCGTATGGGAACCAACTCGACGTCGTTTTCTTTTCTTAACCTCAAAACTGCTCGTGTCGCGTATACGCGCGATGTCGAAGAAACGATTATAAGATAATTATGATTAATATATTGTATTTTAATTGATTGACCAGTCGGAAGAGTGCCTTCGAAAAGAAGCTAATCGGTTAACGGATTGAACGTGTGGTATGTACGTTATGTACCCGTGATATAATATATAGGTATATATATATTTAGAGTCGCCGTAGCTGATAAATGTAAGAAACGTCCGACTTCCGCGATGCTATCTTAATTGGGGGCTGGATGGAAAGTGAAAAAAATTGAAAAAAGGATCGTTCTCGAAGGAAGATGCGAGATAAGAAAGAGAGAGCGTTAATCGAGAGAAGATTCGTCGCAGGCAAGACTCAACTCGATTATCACCGACTTATCCGTGTCTCACCTATGAATATTCTCTGAGAGAAGATCAGGAAGGCTAGAGAGCCATCTATTGATCTTCCCTGAGAGAAGGTCAGGTGTCTACCAATGGATCTTCTCCGGGAGAAGACCAGAAATCCATCTATGGACCTTCTCTGGAAGAAGACCAAAGGCTCGCTTATGGATCTTCTCCGGGAGAAGACCAGAAATCCACCTATGGATCTTGTTTAGGAGAAGACCAGAGCGAGAGAGAGAGAGAGAGCGTCGTCGTTAGCAGTGGAGCGCCTTCGCGGCTTTTCCGAAAGTCACACCACGATCGTATCCCTAAGTGCATCTTCCAGGGACAGTGTCCGCAGACCGGCCATTCCTGCGGTAAGTTTCTACGACGTGGTCCCACGGGAGTTGCCTTGGTCACAACGCATTTAATGGAACTTTCCCAAGGATCCGTTCCCGGTGGACCGTGTCTGCGCAATGGAGACGGCTAACTTGGTTTTCGTCGAGCTCCATGAGACACTCCCCCCTCCACCCCCATCCCCGACCATCCTCTTTAACCTTGCGCTCGCCTTTTCCCCACCGACAGACAGCCTTACTGCCTTATCGTCGAACCTCAATGTCTCTTTTCGATTCCATTTCTTCGAGGTGCTCGTTCCCTTCGTTCTTTCCATTCTTTCCTACGTTTCTTTCTCTTCTCCGTCTCGTTCCTTTTCCTCCAAGATTCTTTCGCTTTATCTTGTCGAACTTTAGTCGAATCATCTTGGCTGCCATATCGTATGTCATATTGGTTAACATCGACTTTTCAGGTATAGAACGTTCGTGCGCGCTTCTATCATAAATAGTCGATCTGTTCCATAGTCAAACGTTCGAATCGCTGCCTTTGAGGGCGGACGATCCGAATTTCTAGCGATATTTCGTATTTTTAATACTTCGATAAGAACGAAATTTTGTGGTTTTCAATTTACTTGTATGAAAGTAGATTCATTTATTTATAGAAGAGGAACGCGCTTGATCTGGCTTTAGCCAAGAGGTTAATTAATATCCGAGAGGATGAAAGTAGCAAATGGGTGTTGGAAAAAGAGAAGAATCCAGCGTGTCGTCGCTGGACGAATCGATACTCGTTGTTCGAAGCACTTAGTTTCCGTTACCCTTTCGTGTACAAACTCGACTATTCTCTTTGGAGAATCGGTAGAGGCGATAAAGTTTGCGAAGGGAACCGACAGCCCAATCGCCACTGTTTGCACGGCGAATCTCGAAATTCTGTGGCGGTTGACCGAATGCACGGCGCGTGTTTGCAAGTATTCGGTTAATCGAGGTATTCCAGATATATCCTAATTGGATGGAAACATTCGTATAACTGCGCCACGATGATGCAAAGTACGAGCCAATTTATTCCGACTTAATTACCGATCGAGAAACATCGAGAACGTCGTGTTATCCTCTCGGTCCTTTCGTCGTCGCTTTTTCTTCGGTTCCCCGATTACGGTGCGTTTTCTATTTACTCGTAAGGCCCTAAATATACGAAGCGCGATTTTAATTGGTCGTACAAGATTTACCCGTAAACTCTCTCTCTCTCTCTACGGTCCAAGATCCGACGCGGTCGTAAAAAGAAGAAAAAGAAAAACCCGACGTTTTTAGACGCGCTAAATTTCCTCCAGGCCGACGTTCTTTGAATCGTCGGTTCCGTATCATCGATTCGACCGAACGCGCATCGTTGCAGTAGGTATCGGCTTTACGGATTAATCGAATCGGATCGAACCTTCGATGACTCGCGCTTTACTTTTTTTTTTCTTCTCCCCTCCCGTCAAAAAGTGGATTACCTCGCGCGGTGCTGCCCTCGTCAAGGCCGAACAGCGGTAGCAACGGCATCAGCCACGACGACGCGCCTATCTTTCCTCAAACTTCTCGAATAGATCGAAGGCCTTTAACGCGGCTCTGGAAATTCGATTATCTCGACGAAAGGAGTAGCTGCTGGAGTTGGTAAAGGACGAGGATAGTGGTTGGAGTCCGCGGGGCTAAGAGAGAAGAAGACCCCCATCGTACGTTATGCTTCGTTTGCCGTGTCCACTCGCTTCGGGCTCATCCACCGTGGAACCCTTCCTTTTGATGATTTCCCTTTAACCGACGATTCCTGCTGGAGGGAAGTGCGAGACTCCAGGCGTAATGCATCGGTGGACGTCTAACTCGATTTCCACGTACGTGCCGCCATAGGAGGATTCCACGCTCCTTCGTTCTCGGATCCCGTCTTCTTCGCGCCTCTTGCGTACTGGCAAAACAGAGTGGCCAAACAGCCCAAACTAGATTTCTGTTTGCCCGTACCTACGACGTCCACCTCCCTGTCGTTCTTCGCAACGAGGTTCTTTCACCGCTGCCAAGGTGCCTGCTAACTTCGTTCCTTAGTTTTCTTCCTTTCTCTCGCGGACGTGTCATCGGATTATTCCAATCGACGGTGAAACGATTCCAAAGCGTATTTTCGATTCGTTGCTAAAACGTGTTAAAAGTGGCGCACGTTTTTCTTCCTACGTCGTACCTACGACGTCCAGCTCTCTGGCGTTGTTAGCAACAAGATTATTTCATGGGTGGCTGTCGAGGCAGCAGTCAATCGTCATTTACTCTAATTAACGATGAAACGCTATCGAATCGTGCTCTCGATTGGTTGCTAAGACGCTTTAAAAGTAGTCCATACTTTTCTTCATCGATGCTTCGACATCGATGAGGAATATAGTTTTCCTTTTCACGAGGTTCGATCGGCTCGTAAGAGTCGTACAGGTTCGCATTTCTCCCCCTCTCCGTCTTACATTTGTTGCATCTTCAATGGCGGTGGCAGCAACAGCCCAGCAGCAGCAGCAGCAGCGGCGGCGGCGGCAGCGGCAGCGGCAGGCCCAGACCAGGCAGTCCTCTCGAGCACAAACTCGATTGCCTCCACGAAAAGGCAGAAATACTCGTTCGAGCTCTCATGGCTCGAGCCTCGCTGCTTTTACTCCTTCCTCCTTCGGCCACCCCTCCCCCCTCTCGTTCTACCACTTTCTTCGTCTCTCTATCAGCACGAGAAGCAGCCTTCCTCTTCCCTCGTTTCCTCCACTATTCCACACTCCCTACCTATCTATCTACCGACCTTCCTTCTTCCTTCCTTCTTTCCTTTCTTCCTTCCTTCCTTCCTTCCTTCTTTCTCCGTTCTTACTCTTTGCCACACGGTGAGTAAGAGACGCGGCAACGCCGCAGGAATGCCCGGCCAGCCCACCGCGTGCTGCATACCTGTACAAGCCTACCTACTACTCCGGTCCAGGCTCCGGCTATACCCAAGCTCGCTCGCCTGCCTGGCTGCCTGGCTGCCAGCTAGCCGGCAGCAACGGCAGCAGCTACGGCAGCATCCTATCGACACGACGAGGACGGAACGAGACTTGCCCCCCATCGGTCGAGAAACGTAGTGGGCCTCTGGCCCGTGACAAAATCGCGCCGCTTCCCCGACGGAAAATCAAGGTCTTGGCGTACCTCTCGCTCCTCTACCTTCTCCGACGTACGCCGCGGCCTTACCCCGGATCTACGCGGGTGGTGGACGTCCTTATGACGTGTCTCCACTCTATCGTATGTCCCCGTGTCACTCTTACGCACGGCCAAGCCGGAGATCGTCGATCACCATCTTTGGATCTCGTGGAGGAAGGGGGGAACGCGCCGCTTGATACCGCTTCTCGGAGTCTACCTTGCGTCTGTCCAACTCCAACGAGTCGGTTCGGATGTCTGGAATTCTATCCGTTTGGTACTTCGCCCTTTAATTATGCGATCAATATTTATGACGCGCGGAATAGAAAAATCACGCGCGTTATCGCAACGATCTACGAGGCATTCGAACGCGTCACTTCGACCGAGGTGCTGCTGCGTGCGTGCCACTCGTTCGGGAATGTCGTTCGAGTCCGTCGAATATTTCAAGATGGCGGGCAGGACAGGAAAGTTGGACGCGCGCGTTTTCCCCGAGATTCGTCCGTTCGTACGAACGATTCCGATGGCCCTTCGAAGCTGCCAGCCGCAGCCGCAGCGATCACCAATTACGCTAACGAATGGTAATTTCGAGATAGAAGTGCCGTTCTAACCTTCGACGAAACAACGAGCCTACCTACGATTCGCGAGTCTAGCGAATCCGATGGAATCTAACCTCAAAAATTCGTTCTACTCCTGAGATCCAAGCCACGTGACACGTTCGAGAGTGCATTGACGAGAGAAAGGAGAATTTATCCCGACAGAGAGAAAGAGGAGGAGCTGCTTCGCCGAAGGAATTACGTCGAAGAAAGAAGGATAGAGTTCGTGTAAAGCGAAGGATTCGAAGGAGAGAGTTCGAGTGGAACGGCGATCAGCAGGCGGAGGAGGAGAAGCTGGAGGAGACAGAAGAGTGAGAGGAGGGAGGGATAGAACGAGGGAGAAGGAAGAGAAGCGAGAGGGCGACACTGTCGGTGCGTGCGCCGTGGATATCGCGATTGTATGCGTGTGTGGCCTGTCTCCGATGCGCGTTCCTCTCGCGAGAAAAGGGCGATGCATGGCGCGCCGTCTCGTGCACCAACTCACCGATACGACCGACCAACGTTTCTGCAAGAACGTGCTCGCGCGAGGTAAAGATCATCGAGCGGGAACGAATGTAGTAGACCGCGTTCATTCAGTGAGAAGTTGACCTCGTATGTGTATCTAAAACATTCGGAGGGATTTGATCAAGGGACTATTACGAAGGTACTCGATTGGTATCGAGTTATTCGACGCCTTTCTTGTTAGGCCTAAAATCGACGAAATAAGTTCGATCTGTTGTCAAACTCGCGTTGATTCTGTACAATAGGTTTGCCACCCCGATGATCGATTCGCCATATTCGATCGTACGTCGAAGTAGTCGTAAAGATATCGGATAACGTTAGATAGTCGATAATTAGAGTTGGAAAGTGGAAAACGTTAGAGTCGGTAGAGTTATTATCAGAGCGAAAGTATTTTCATCGTTCTACTAAGCGTGCAACGACAAAGTACGTGCTGGTGTTCGTGCGTGCACATGCTGGTAGCACGACTAGCTATTATATTGGAAATTCGTTGGTCGACGATGCTGGTGCAATTTTTAGAATCGTAAACGTGTTCGAGGCGCTCCCGATGGCGGCCACCATTTCGTCATAGACAAAAACATTCCGCGGTCTCGCGTGACCGTCACAATGGCCGCCATTTGCCGAAGACAAGGCAATCCGCGATCACGCGAAACCAACATGGCGGTAAACGCGTTAACGTTATTTTAACGATCGACGAATCTTCGTGGAAGAGTCGCGGCTTTGGATTTAGGCATCGTAAAGCTATTTCGAGATCGAATGGCGTAGATCGTCCGAACTTTCTTCTCGCACGGCAACTACGAAGCGAGCGTCCAAGGTGACGCCGCGTCGCCTCCGCGAGCCTTTCGGCTCGCACCGAGCGGAAGGACGATCGCAGGATCGAGATCCGGATTAAAGCGGCCGATGACTGGATCGTTGAACTCGAGTAGCGCGTTCCCTCGCCCTTCCTTTCCCTCCCCTCCGCGCCCCTACCGCTTCGAAATCAAATTTTTACCGACAACGTCACGCAGACGTTCGCTTTTCGTAAAAAGCGACGTGTCCCTCCATCGGGATTCGCATCACGACGATGATTCCTATCTCCCATCGCGACTTCCAGACCGCCTGGACGTTCGGTTCGTACCTTTTTCCAATGTCACCACGTCCTTCCGACTTCGTCCTAACGCGTCTTCGACCTAGACGAATCATCGCAGCGCGTCCGAATCGAGCGGCATTCCGCAAGACACGACGTCGTCGTCGTCGTGATTCTTCCTTTTTCTCTCTCTCTCTCTCTCTTTCTCTCTTTCTCTCTTTCTCCTCTTCTCTTCTCCTCTCTTCCTCTCTTTGAGGACAAGGAGGATGTCGAGGACGCACGGGAAGCCAAGCAGTTCGTCTGGAGGTCCCTGAAACCGGGAAACGCAGACGTAATACGGGACCCAACGCGTGCGTGCGTCCTTTTCCCTCTTGCTCCTCCTGCTTCTCCTCCAGCACTTCCCCTCCTTCCCAGCACGTCGTCGTACTCGCGTAGCCCCGCTATTCGCAAGGCGTTTTACTCACGGCGCATACCTAACCTCTCTATATATCTCTCTATACCTGTCCTCTTCTTGTACGCCTCGTTCTTCTTCCTTTTCTCCTTCTCCTTCATCTTCTTCTTCTTCTTCTTCTACTCGTTGCTCCTTGGGCTTCTCTTCGTCGTGCCTTTCCTTCCTTTACGCGATCGAGCCCTTGGTCCACTCCTTTTGCATCGTCTCTCTTCCCCTCGCGCTCCTTAACTCGCCGTCTGGTTCCTTTCAGCTCTTCCTTCGTCTTCTTCTTCTTCTTCTTCTTCTTCTTCCTTCTTCCTTCTTCCTCCTTCTTCTCCTCGATTCTCGTCTCTCCCACCACGGAGATTTTTCTCGGCGATTAAAATTTATGCTCACTCGTGTTCCCGGTGCTGCGTGCATATCGCGTTTCGTCTCGCGCGCGATGCTCCTTTTGCGTCGGGCTACGCACACACGCACGACGTCCCTGCGTGCGTGACCGCGACGCACGTATCTTTTCGTTCGTAGTTGTCTTCTTTTCCTCCCTTCTTCTTCTTCTTCTTCTTTCTTCGTTCTTTCCTTGGTCTTCTTTTTGTCCTTGTTCCTCATCTTCCCCTTTTCTTCTTCTTCCTCTTCCTTCCGTTTTCCTCTCTTCCTCAGCCGTTTGCGGGAACGAAATTGCGACGACGACGATTCGACGCCGTAAGACAGACGTTTCGATAACGATAGGAAATCGACGCGACAAGAAGAGCGCTGGCGTATAAACGAGTGTGGGGAGTCGAGATTCGAACCGCGCTAGTGGTTTCGCTTGATCTTCCAACGTCGAACGTATGCCGATTTTTAATCGGAATTCCGCCTGCGCTCTCCGTCCATCTTTCTATGCCCGTCCCTTTCTCATTTTCTCTTTCACTCTTACTCTCGCGTAAACCGCCGCCTTTGTGGTAACTGCGAATGCCACTAAAAGGCGACGGATGAATTTTGTCGGAACGTCGAACAGCAGTCGGTCGGTCGATACGTCGTTCTCGTTTCATCGAGGCGGTTTTATCGTCTTTGTCTCTATTCTTTTTGACGACGACGGCGAAGGCGACGCGATAACCGCGAGAATCCATCGAATTGCCGTAGAACAGTGGCAAGGCACCAATCTCCACGGATTCGTCAAAATCAATTTCGTTCGAGTTCGTTCATTCCAGTCGAACCGCTTCGAAACGCCAGACCGCAAGGATCCTTCTCGTACGAGTTCCGTCCATTTCCGCGTGTCCCTCCATTCTTAACCGTCCAACGTTCGATCCCTATTTCCCACTTTTTTTTGTTAAAATCCCAAAAGCTTCAGCGAAGTTGACGAACGCCCAACGTCTTCATTTTGCTCGTTCGTTGCATCGTTCGTTAGCTCGTTGCTGGTAGCCACGGCGTGTCACGCGTCGCTCTCTGACTCTCGACCGAGAGAAAACCATGCTTACCTTCAGCGCTACGATCTAGACGCGGGAGTAAGTAAACTCTGCCAAGGCAATCCACCGAACTAGAGTGGCTCGATCGATCGGCCGAGCCATTACCGATAAGACTTCTAATCGCAGAGCGAACGGTGATAGCCTATTCGCGATGGAACGAATAGAAGAGAAGAAGACAGTTAGCTCTAAAAGACGTACGTAAAATCCGAATAGGCTATCACCGTTCCAACGACTTCTACTAGCCGATGATCTTCCATTTTGCACGTTCGTTACATCGTTCGTTAGCTCGTAAAACAGTCGATCGAAAGAAAATCATCTTTACCTTCGGCGCTACGATCTAGACGCGATCACGCGCTATGGCTCGAAACACGACGCGGAAGTAAATAAACTCCGACAAGACGACTCACTGACAGTAGAGCTGCTCGACTTATCGCCCTAATCGTTCCCGATAAGCTTTCTAATCGCAGAGCGAACGTTCATAGCCTATTCGGATTTTATGTACGTCTTTTAGAGCCAACTGTCCTTCTCCTCTTTGATTCGTCGCATCGCGGATAAAGAGGCGGGTGGAATCAGGACGAGGTAAATCGCACCTCGCTTTGAAGGTGGGATCTCGAGGCAACAACGCGACTCTTCTCGCACGGTTCATTCACATTGGAAAAATTTGTCGCGCTTTGGAGAATTTTCATCGCGCCCAGGCGGGAACAGGCGCGTCGCTCGTCCTCTTTGAGCCGTCGTTCCATGTCGCGTCGCGCACAAAGGAAGCTGGAACAAGGACGATGGGAATTACTGCGCGTTTTCGATTCGAAACAACGCCACGACCGCGCGATTCTTCCGCGAGCCTCGTCGTAGCCCACCGCGCCCCACCGCACGCCAGCGATGCATAGCTCTTCAAATTTATCGCATAGGAGGTGCTGGTTGGTGGTGGGTAGAGTTTCATCGTGGCCAAAAAGCGCGGCGCAATTTCTTCGAACGAACCGAAGCGATTTGAGCTCTCCCGCGACCGACGACGATCGCTTCTCCGCGCTCGAAATAATCAATCCTACCTGCCGTGTGGAACATTCCAGAAAGGGAGAGAAAAAACGCCGGAGATTTTCGTCCTTCGCCGATGGGGATTCGCAGTTTACCCCGCGCCGTGCATCCCGCTTAATAATTCGAAAGTTTCTCGTATCGCGGTATTCCGTTCCGGAAACGGCGCCCCGAGCGCTTCGCGTCTCGCGTATCTCGACGAACGTGCAAATTGCAACGTGAATAAAAGAAAACGCGCGGGCGCTGGGGTGGGGGAGAACGAGTCGGGTAACGACGGGGCAGGTACCGGGGGACGGGGGGTACGGATAAAAAAGGTAGAAACTCGAATATCGCGGGAACGGGTCACGTCGAACGTCGAAAGAGCGTCGAAAGATCCGAAGACGCGCCAGAAGCTAAATGGAAAAGCGGCTCTAGGCTGCTGCTGCTGCTGGAGGGAAGGGGTGGTTGCCACGACGTCGTTCGATGATAACGCCTTTACGCAACGAACGAAAATGCCATCGAGAGAAAAATAATATCCGGGGTAGCGACGGAGAGGGAGAGAGTGGGTCGGGGAGGGAGGTGGAACGACGATGCAACGCATTCGAGCGGATATCGGCGTAACGTTTTACGCGAATTCACCCCACTTTGCGCGTCGTTTTCCATCCTGGTCTCTCGATTTTCCCCCTCGTTCCGCTCTTCCTCCCCTGTCTCGACCTCTCCCCCACTCTTCCTCCTCTTTGGCACCTTCTCTCCATCCCTCCGTCCCTCTATCTTTCTCTTTCCTCCTCTATCTTCGCCCCCTCCCCTCTGTCACTCTCTAGCTCCGTCGAGCTTTTCTTCGATTTCTCTCCCTCCCCCTAGCAGGCAGGAGCCAACAGTAGCGGCACCGGCTCCGGCACCGCTGTTGAAGTCTCTCGAGGCGTCGCGACGAGGGCGCGAGGAGCGTCGGTTGGTTACATTTCGTAGCGGACCATTATTTCTCCCTTAAAGCCACGCACGCACGTGCACTCGCACGGGCTGGCCGCGGAGGACGAAGGAGGCGTACGAGGGCTCGGAGGATGGGACGTGGCGAGGGGGAGAGAGGCTGGCGAGCAGGGATGCTCCACGGCGCATTATACGCGCGTAGGTGTGCACGCGTTCCGCATTTTCTCCCTTTTCATCAGCGCGTGCTACTACGTTACCGTTTTTCGCGTGGTACTGCCGGCTGGGAGGGGGAAGGGGAGAGGGGCGGGAGGTAGTCGCAGAGGGGTTGCCGTCTTGCTGCATATTAATGAAAAAATTTGTGACTACCCTTCGTCGTGGCAACGGCGCTCGCGAAAAGGGTATAAGACCTATAGGGTGACGAGTAGGACCAGCAGGTGGGAGGAAGAGGAAATCTCGGCCGTCTCCGTCATCCGCCGACGATGTTCTCCTCGCCATCCCTTGTCCTACGGTTTTCGACGTCTCCCCGGAATACGGCGGCCATTCTTTCTTTTTCTCATGGCGCCCGCGAACCAAGGTCGCGTTCGATACGTCGCGAATCCGGAGACGAGTAGTTATTCCGTTCCGATGGTTTCACTGGAAACTGACGTTCGCCTCTCGGATGGCGCCACGTTTTATCTTCGCTATTCGCCAACCGGTGAGAAACGATGCGATTTCGCCGCCATGTTGGACCAAGTCGCCTGACCTTACAAACGAATTCCGATCGTCCTCCAGGTGTCTCTGCAGTCGTTTCGGCACTTTTACCGCCATAATATCGAGAAATGCCCCAAATTTGTCATCGGATACGTAGACCTTAGCGAAGAAAGTATTACAACGTTATCGAAAGATGGGGCGGTAACGTAAAGTTTTGGAAGGGTTCTACGTCGCTCGAAGATGGGTGACACGGGTTAAGTGTCGAGTCACCGGGCTGATCGAAAGGTTGATCTTCCAAACGAAGGAGCCAATCATCGATTCGTTATCGCCGTGGAAAAGAAGATCGGGGAAAACGTCGTCGTTGGTAAAGAAGACGCGCCGTTCGGGCGACTATACGCGCACCCACGCCTAGCCGAGCCTTCCCGACACGGTTTCGATTGCCGTCGACGAAGAGCTCGACGTTCCCCGTCGTTTTGTCGCGATCCGTATCAACCGACAAGGAGGATAGACGTTTTCGACGCGCGTTTCCACGAGGATGCTCGAGCCTCCTCCTACTCACCCTTTCCTACGTTGTCTTCCTCGAGTGTCGTTCGACCTGTGCTTCTTTTTCCGCGTCGCCCTCTCCCCCCTCTCCCCTCTCCAGGTTCCTTTCCTCGACGTCAGGGCCTCGAGGACGTCGCCTGTCCCGCGCGACACCAAGTGCCTCTCCTGCCGCTGTTGGAAAGTTTTCGAGTCGTTAGCGAGGTCGTCCGGCCCAGCTTATCGTCGTTCACCCTCTAACGAGCGGGCGTCCATCGAAGCCTCCCGACTCCATCGACGCGTCGCCACTCGTCATCGAGCTAGGTTAGGCGTCTATCCTACCAAAGCCGCATCTCCGCTTTCTTCTGCCCAGATCAACGCCGTTCTACGTCGATCGTTGAAATCGAGTTTCTTAGCCAGAAGAGAAGTTTCGAACGTCCGTGAGACGTACGAGGGATGTCGTCGTGCTCTAGGGTTCCTACAATTTTGTTATCGTCTCCCATTGCTTCGTCTTTCTAGCGACTTTTTCGCCCAGATCGTTAATCGGTAGTTGCCGACCGCCCTCGTTAAAGTCGATCTTCGCTGGATCGAAGAAAGATTACGAAGAAGGAAGGACAGGCGAGAGGAAGTTCCACGCTCTCTAGCGCTAGCACGTCGCCTCCTTTGATCGAGGTACACGTGTACCGGGGATAACGAGGAAGTCATTGGCGACCGTCCGTCTCTCCTTGGTTTCGCCTTTATACTTTCCTCGACATTTCGGAAGAAGGAGAGGCGGCGCAAACAAGCAAACGAATAAGCAACGGCAGGACAGAGGAAGAGATAAGAATAGCCGAGGAATTAGAAACGAGCCGGGGGCATGGTCGGGCTGCGGAGAGAGGCCAGAGAGCAACCGTTGTTTGCCCGGTACGCGTCAGAGAGAGAGCCAATAGAATTTTACGAGGCGAGATAACCCAGGGCTGTTTTTCGTCCCATTGTGCCCAGGGCCACCATTAATAATACAGGTAGTTCGTGGCCGGTGATAATATGGCCGAGTCTACGCTACTACCGGCAACGACGGTCCTCTGCTTACGTGCTTCGCCTTGGTGCAAGCGAGACCAACGCACTCGGAGCTTGTCCAGCCCTAAATTTTCCCTTTTCCCTGACTAAACCCTCCCTTCTCCCTCCCCCGCTCCTGGAGGCCTGCCTTCCGGCGGAGCACCATTCCAGAGCTCAAACGACGCCACCTTGTCGCCTGCACCCTCCCGCGACCCAACGATAGGTCTATTAGCCCCAACCACGTTGCCTGAGCTTTTACGAGCGTCCCGAGTCCTACCTACCAATACGATCGGTCTATCCGTGGCGTACGCCAGTTTACCAACCGACCCAAACTCCTCTTTCCTATCGGAAAGGCGTCTTCTTCCATCACCGCTCGCTACCGATCCATCCTTGCTTTGCCCTATCGGTCATCGCCGTTGTCTCGTGGAAACCGTTGAATCGTCCAAGACGATGGAAATTTCCAGCGGTTTACGGAGTCTCCGACTACCAGGCACCGCAAACCGGTTAGCCGGAACAATCGCTCGATTTCAAGGTTCGTTAAACAGGCAGGTCCCGCACGAATTTCCCGTAGAAGTTTCCAGGCATGGAACGTGCGTATGGGATTATCGGATGGGCGACGTCGAACTCTCGGCCAGCGACCAGAGCGATCCTTTCCCTCGACGGATATCGATCCCGAATATCGTGGGAGCTCGATCGGACCTAACCTAAAAACCGAGGAAAAAATGAATGATGGAAGGAAGGAGGCGCCAGAGGGCGGGAGAAGCGCTCTCGAGGAGGCACGACTCTCCTCCAAGGCTACCGGCGCGGCTTTATTCGGTACAGGTAGCAGGAGGAGGATGGCAAAGGAACGATTTCGATAACGAGTTACGAGGGAAAGAAAAAGAAGCGCCGGGGAAACGTTCGAACACGATGTAGAACGCGCTGTCGGATTAAAAGGGTCGATATCCCTTCGTCGAACTTTCGGGCTTAACGGAATCGTTTCTTACCTAACGATCGCGTCGGTCGGTCAGTCAGTCAGTCAGTGGCGTATCCGTAAGACCGGCGGAGAGAGGCTCATTTTCGCGCAACTTTCAGATCGGAAGACCGCTGGAATCGATATTAAACCGGTTTCGTACCTGGATACGTTGCTGGACCGTTGTAAGGTTAGAGTCTCTCTCGAGCTAACGTCGTCGTCGTCGTCGTCGTCGTTGTAGTTTCAGATCGATGGCTTAGATCGTTCCTTCTCGCCTGACAGACCAGGGAAGGAGGGGGTTCGGGGGGAGATGGGAGAGAAGAAATGGACGAATACCACTACGAAAGGCGACATTCGCGATCAAGCTGGTACTTCTCTTCCTTTTCTACGTTTACGCCTGGCATACATCAATATTAAAGTGCTTTTCGCTTTTATCGCTACGGTCGAATCTTCCGGTGATGCCTGTGTGTCCCTTCTTTCGCGAATTGCGCCTTTCTTTTTACCTTTACATTGTACTTCGCGTACGCTCGCGTTTATTTGTACGCCGGGAATATACGTAGGTATATCCCACGTCGGGTTTGACGTTTCTTCTTTTTTTTCCTCTCTTTCTCTCCTTTTTCTTTCTTTTCTGTATTCTACTCGAAAAAGTACGTCGTTGTCGAAAGACTTTTTTTTTTTTTTTTTTTTT